>NEEE01003055.1:51776-74078 GCA_002278615.1 Pogonus chalceus
ACCTTCTTGAATGCAATGTCTTAGAAATAAGTTCTTATAATAACGATACAAGACGAGACAAGACGAGAACGAGACTGAAACGAGACCTTTTTTTCACAATTAACTAGAACGAGACGAGATTTTTGAAAGTCTCGCCCTATCTCGTCTCGTGTGAAGCCCTAAAGACTCCGCAATCTCAGTTTTCCAGGTATTTAGATATTTAATTATTGATTACAACTAATAATAGATTTTTTAAATTTAACAGGAATGAAAGTGATATTTTCCCCTCCGGACTTATATCAATCGTTATGTTCCGGAATTTTGATACTCCGGGTACTCAGAAATTACGTTAGAATATTGATTTAAAATAATTTGCGTAGAACTTGATGATAATTGATTTAAATTTTTATGTAGAAATTAAAGTTTAATTCTATCGATTCCGGATTAATATCAATCATTATATTCCGGAGCTCAAGAAAAAAATTTGCATGAAACATATAATTATTGATATAAAGGAACTCCGTCCGGAGTTTTGTTTTCCGGGTACTCAAAAACAATAAAAGAAATATGTTTTTAAATAATATGCATAGACGTAGAAAATTTTATGGTGATTACAAACATCAGAGTATTGGAAAAATCCGCTAATCATCTTCCATGATTGTGATTACTAATTTTATTATTAAATCTATTATCGTAATTCTAAAATTCACCACAAGTATAATAAATTTTGTCACCTTTATGATTATCACTATCATCGGAGATGATCAGCGGATTTTTACAATACTCTAATGGTTGTAGTTACCATTAAATTTTCTTCATGCAGGAACGCAAGATAAAAATTTGACGTGAAACTAATAATTATTGATATAAAAGAACTTAGCAGGAATAAATTCCGCTCGGAGTTTGGTAAAAACAACATACGAAATGTGCTTTAAAATAACATGCATAAATCGAAGTATCATTGAAATGATATTTAGCAGGAATTTAAGTTAAATTTACTTTCCGCCCGGATTATTTACATCAAATATGTTCCGGACTTTTAGTTTTTCCGGGAAATGAAAAAAATTACATAAAAATATTTATTAAATTCATTAAAATAACTATTTAAACAGTGATCATAATTGATATGAAATAATCAAGTAGAAATGAAAATTAAATTTCTTTGCCGTCCGAGCAATTTATCAAGATTATAAATATTGGTAGTTTTGACGACTTTCATTAATTTCAACTTTAAAAAACAGGAATTTTTGTTATTATCCTTTATCTTTTTATCAAAATTTCCCAAGAACTACGATATTGTGATATTTAAGTTTTATTTCAATGGATAAATTTGAAGTTTTTAATATATAAATCGTAAAATTTATAAAAAGAACAATTTTCGTCTGGAATTTTAATGGTTTCTGGATATATGTATCGAGAACCCGTATCGCAATTATTAAATTTCGTGGTTTTATTTAAAAAAAAATGAACATATTTTACTTGAATAATCATCAAACCTAAAAATTTAATAATTCAAATGAAATCTTAATCCAAAATTCAATAAATTTGAATGATGCCAATAAAGTTACCGCATCCAAGAATATTGTTAGTGCTACGTACACACGTAGGCGTTATTTTATTATAAAATATCCTTCAGTTGGGTGTTCGTCACCGGTGAGGGGACAAAAGAGAAGATATTCATTGACAAAGTACGGAAATAGGGTGTCACAATATACAACGTGGTTGTTGTTGTACAGGAGTTACAAGTACTAACATGCAGAACGGAGACGATGAAATGAAAGAGAAAATTTTAATAACGAAAACACCAAAATCATCCGGCATACACGCTAATTTCAAACTATATTTTGTGAATTATTATTTATCAAAGTGAACACTAAGTACATGTAAATTATTATTATAAAATTTATATACGAACCAACAAACTTGTAACATTTTTGATTTGAAAACCACAAAATTACGTATGTACTTCAGAAGAGTTAACAAGTATTTGCGTTCATGTACCAATCACGAATTTCTATATATGCATATGTTCAATACATTTATCGATTTTATAGAATTTTTCATGTTTATTTCAGGACTTTTAAACTTTAAAATTCAATATGAATACGTGAAATTTATTTCTTTAAATGAAAACATCTTAAAAACTCGTTATACTAATACTACAAATTATAAATTTTATATTTTATTTTGCACGCAATATATTCTAATCAATTTAACTCGTATCACTATCTATTAGCAAGAGATCGCGTGTCTTTTGTTTACTAAACACATTGTCAAGAAACAATTTTCGTAAAAAGAAAAACGTGCGAAAGATATCACGCACAATATTTTCTCACTTAATTACGAAACATTTTTACCGATAAAATTGCATCATTTTGTGAACAACTGAAATTATTTATAGATGTTAAGTTTTGAACAAGAATAAAAGGGTAATAAAAGGGTAAAACAAAAGACAGTTTAGCACCTTCACTTGTCGACAAAACGCCTACTATCTGATTGCTATTAGTACCAGTCTGGGATGTCTTTAACTAAAAATTTTTAGGTATTCTTGACTTTTAAAGTGATTCAGATTTCAATGAACTTTTTAAAATTGATTCTATACTTTTGGAAATGAATGATTCATAAATAATATTTTTATGGTAATTAATAATTAAATAAAACTTACAATTGTACAGTATTGTTTTAAAATTATGGAATTATAAATTTCTATCGTAAAAATAAATATGACACCTTATTTAAAAACAGTTATAATTAGTAACAATATATACGTTAGAGACTTATAACTTTAGAACAACACAATTTATAAAATTGTCAAACGTAATATGAGCGCTTTTCGTTGCTAAGCAATAAGAAAATAAATAAAATAAGCTCTGCTTTTGAAAATATTCCTGCAGCACCATCTTTTGTTTAAGGGATGCTTTTAACAGAGCTTTTTCGAAAGATTTACCTGCATTCTGTCTTAGGAAGTTCAGAAATGAAATTTGTTTCTGAATTATTACAACTTAAATTACTGGAAGTTTCATTCGAAGAATTCGACGCACTTTTTAAATATAAACACTTAGTTTCACCATTATCTATCCAGCTTTCTTCATCATTGTCAGTTTGGGTTTTTTTCCAATCAATTCCCACTAATAAGTTTAAAGTTAACCAGAAGTTATTCTGCTTTTCTTGATTCATTTTCGCGTTAAATTAATTCGGAAAATTTACAAAATATTATCGATTTTTAAGTTAATACAAAGATAGAAATAGATACCAATCAGTAACCGTTAATTACATTGTCATAGCTGACATGTAATTATCAATGTTTTTAAATGAAATATTTACAATAACTAGTCGAAAAGTGGGTTATCTAGACTTATCTGATTCATATTAAACATATAAATATTTGATTTGAAAGTTTGTTAACCTTTGTGAATTATTTGCACGCAAACTGAAACTTCTTCACGGAAAACGCAAATAAAAATCGTAATATACAGACAAAGAAATATATTTTATGCGAAAATTATACAGTTTATTGAGATCAAATCGATATTTTTTTTAATTAAATATATTGTTTAAATAAATTATTTATATTTAATTATTTTGATATATAAATAAATTTGATTATTTACGTTTTGTTATTTATTTTATTGAATTAAATAATTGTTTATTTAGTTTATTAACACAATTATCACTGATTTTTTTTTATTTGTGAAGCACTTGAGGTATAAAACTATGTTTTTATATGTTTTTTAATTGTTTTTTGTTAGTTTTGTTGCAGTTTTGAAGCACTTTTGTGGGATTAATATTTACGGTAAGACTTGTTCTTTGATTGGTAACTTATTTGTGCGCCTAGCAACCCTCGTGTTGTGTGGTTTTTATACTTGTTGTGCATATACTTGTGTGGGGTGATATTTTAATGCGCTTAACAACAATAAGTATGTTTATAATAGATTATAAAAGAGTATTTAATGAGTTTTCGCTATGTCAAGGTATCAGGAATAATAGTATAACCTTCAAAATATACGTTTCGCGAAAATTGCTTTGTAAAAATAATGAATAGAACAATTTTAATGATATTATTGTTAAGTATATTGATGAAATTTTATACTTACGCATACATACACGGTGGGCGGTACCACCATTCTGGGGGTTCTGGTTCGTATGTAAAAACTGCAGCTTTTTCTCGACTGCATTTTGGTTTTTCCTTTTCTTTTTTAACTTTACGTTTTTTCTTTGCGGTTTTATTTTCTTCAATTAACTTCGACATTTTGACTTACGTTTTCAATACAGAAATTTTGTAAAAACTCAAAAAATAAAAACTATTAATTTTGACAATTTGTCAATCAGTTTTTTTTTTTTAAATAAATAAATGAGTAAATAAATAAAAGACAATATTTCAATGTACATGTTTTTATTCTCAATGCATACATGCAAATAATGGATAATAATAATAAAAATTAAAACTAAATTGTAAATATTTTAAAATAATTATGGTCACTATTACACTATAAGTTTATTTATATATAAAATGATATTAATTGTTCATGTTAAAAAATATTTCACTAAAGAAATGATCAATTTTTTTTACATAATTTTTTTTTATAGACATCGTTCGATTAATTCAACAGCCATGTTGAATAGTTCTTCGTCGGGAGTTTTTGGTCTATCAACGAAATTCTCCTTCAGAGGTAAATTACATAGGTGTCTTCGTATTGCTAGGTCCCTCCTCGCGGATAATGCCCTTCGGTAAGGCCCTGCACTAGCGAATAAATTATTCCTAATAAGTGTTTTTTCTTTAATCGCGACTTGAATTGCGGCAACTGGATGGATATCTTTCACGTCAATTGTCGCAATTTCTTCGGAGTTATCTTCATTTTTTTCTTGTAACGCTTGGATAACATCTTGGACGATTTGTTCTCCAGCCATTTCCAGGGATATACCAATTCTTGTTAACACTTTATGGTATTCCCATCGTTTCTTCGCGCTTCCCGCTTTATCTATTTTTATTCTCGGTCGGGATTCAGCGACCAGGCTGGCCCAGTCAACGCCGAGCGCGTCTCCTAGACCTTTCACTTTAATTTCTTCTTCGAGTTCTTCATCCGATATTTCTTCAAAGTCCATGTGATCGATGCCGTCTTCGTCGAGGGCGGATTCATGGCTGGCTGGAGCTGGTGATGGCGGTTTTTGTTCGATTTCAGCTTCAATCGAAGGATTTAATGATACAACAGGATTTGTTGTTGTTGTTGTTGTCGTTGTTGTTGCTTCTTCGGGTATTTCAGGTTCTGCTGTTTCCTGTATAAAATTGAAATTTATTAATTTTTAATGTTTTTTTTTTTAAATGCGTGAATACGAGCCGTGCAATTAAATATTTGAATCATGCTTATTAACTAACATAAATATATGAAATTATTTTTTAATGTGAAAATAATAAAGCACAAGCATTCTTGTAAATAAGACAACATCCAAACTATATGAAATCTTACAAATTCATGTTCAGTTTTAAACTGTTGAACAATGGCGCTTGCATCGGTGTTATTAATGTTGTTATCAGAATAACTTTCTTCAACCTGTTACACGAAAAATGTTAACAGTCGTCTGTAAAGACCCACATTGACAATAAAATATAACTTACATCTTCACGGTTTAAAATTTCATCCGCATCGTCACTAATTTCACTAAGCGCGTCTTCTAGAATTGTTGGTTCTTCAATGCATGGTTTCTTCATTTCTGGAACGTCTTCCACGGGTTCGGCGATTCGTTTACCTAAAATTATTTCTTTTTTCGGTTCTTCGTGAACTAACGCGACTGGCTCTAAGTGTTCTAATTTTGGTTCCACTGGGCGGCGTATTTCGTCATCTAAATAAAAAATTAATTATGTTTGCAAATAATAATTATTACGTTTGTATACCTTCGCGATGAGAACTAGTGCTTGTTGGTCCAGATCTTCTTTCAGGAAACTCTTGAGGCCATCTTCGTCGATCTTCAGACGGCCAGCTATCCATACTTCTGTTGTAATGTCTCCATTCTTCTTCTATAGAATTATGATCTGTTTGATCCCAGTCTTCCCTATGTTCCTGCCATTCGTGTTGCGGAGGTCTTCGATTTCGTTCCCAATCGCGATTTATATATTCCGGGTTTTCCCAGCCTCGTTCCTTTACGCCTGGCGGCGGTCTAGAATCCTCTCGGGCGTAATTTCGACGCCGTTCTTCCTCCAAAACTAATTCCGGATCAATATCTCGAGGATCCCGCGCATCCCAGGGTTCTCTTCTTCCACGGCGATCTTCAGGATATTCCCGCTGTTCGATAGGTATTCTTCTATCTTCTCGCGGATTATCACTATAGTGATCGTGGTCTATTTCTAAATATGCACGATCTTCTCGGCGATTTCTTTCATACGGACTGTCGTAATTTTTATCTTCATGTCGTCTCTCTTCCCGCCCTCTAGGCGGAATTGGATAATCACGATCTCTAGGTTCTCGCTCATGCTCGCGATCGTATCTTTGATCATTTGGACGGTCGTATGATCTATGATCAAAATTACGTCCATCTGGTCGTTCCAACCCTCGTTCCCGCTCTCTAGAAGGTTCCAATCGATCGGGTTC
Source organism: Pogonus chalceus (assembly GCA_002278615.1). NCBI lineage: Eukaryota > Metazoa > Arthropoda > Insecta > Coleoptera > Carabidae > Pogonus > Pogonus chalceus. The sequence continues at coordinate 58,340 of NEEE01003055.1, forward strand.
ACCACGATCTAAACGTTCTCTGCGTTCTAAACTACGTTCAGAGCCACGGTTATTAGAGCGGTTACGATCCGATCTATCACGTTCTCGGTCATTCGAGCGATTGGAAGTTCTGTCCTGCGAACGCGCAGCTTGTCTGTCTAATTCTTTTCTCATTGGTGGAATACGATCGGCTGGTAACGGAAGTAGGCGTTCTACACGATCTGCAGGTGGTTTATCCAATCCGCGATCACGACTTCTGTCTCTGTCTCTCTCCCGATTACGATTTGTGTTTATATGTAATAATGATGGAATATCTCGTTCTTTCTTCGCGAGTTCTTTCAAACGTTCACGTTCTCTTTGTCGTTCTTGACAACGTGCTAATGCTTCTTCCCTTTCTTTTTCTCTAGCAGCTTCTCTCTCCTCTCGCGCTAAACGACGATCTCGATCACGGTCTCTGCGGTCGCTATCTCGATCGTTACGATCTCGATCTCTGTCCCGCGGCGTGTCTTCATGATCGCGTTTCTCTTTACGTCTCTCTATTGAGCGATCCTTAACTTCGCGTCTATCTCGGTCATCTTTTTTTCTATCTTCGTCGCGACTACGATCGGAGCGGCGATCATCTTTACTGCATGTTGAAGGGGAATTTTTATTTGATACGTCGCGTTTATTGGTACTACTGGAACTACTAGTGTTGGCTGCCCTTGATCTAATAGGTGATGATTTGCCGCGTACATCTGGAGATTCTTTCTTCTTACTATCACGTAATGGACGTGAATCTCGTTTCGGTGACCTTGAAGGTTTTGATTTGTGATCTCTCTCCCGTTCTTTCTCTCGTTCACGAGCTTTCTCCTTTTCGCGCTCGCGCTCTTTTTCACGTTCGCGTTCCCGTTCTTTTTCTCGTTCTTTCTCGCGTTCTCTCTCTTTTTCTCGTTCGCGTTCTTTTTCTTTTTCGCGTTCGCGCTCTTTTTCTTTCTCGCGTTCGCGTTCTCTGTCACGTAATGATATTTTCGGAGATGGCGTGCGATGTTTCTCTTTGCGATCGGCTGACGATGTAGGCCGGGGGGAACGAGAATTGGTTTTATTAATTACAGGTTTGACTGGCGCTAATTTAGAGGATTTTAAAGGGGGTGTTTGGCTAAATTTACGATTAGGCCTAGGAGGTGAAGGGGATTTAATAATTTTTGTGGATGTTTTTGTTGCGGGTGATAGTGTTTTCTTTTTGTCAGTAATTTTAATATTTGTTGTTGTATGTTTATGAGTAGATTTTAAAGAAGATTTTTTCTTACGTCTATCTGGTTCAGTTGACGTGCTGCTGTCTCGTTTTGCTTTAGTACGTTTCGTCTTTCGACGTCTTGAGTCTAATGAAGTAGAACTAGACGTAGTGGATGATTCTTCACTACTTGAACTAGAATCTGTTGAACTACTAGAACTATTAGAAGAAGAGGAGCTACTACCTTTTTTGATTTTCTTATCTTTTTTTTTAGTTAATTTTGATTCCATTTTCATTTGTAATTCTAACTCACGTTGCAATTCTTGTCGACGTTTTTCAAGTGCTTCTGCATCAGCATCTTCTAGATCAGTTTGATCCCATTGTTCCCATTCTGGTTCAGGGCTACGTAGTGCTTTTACAATCGTCGAATGAAGTCTCTTATTGGGGTCGTCTTTACTAGAGCTTCGGATTTGTTTTTTATGTTCATCCTTTTTAGCTGCACGCTTTGATGGACTTGTTAGAGTGTGAGTGGTAGCATATTTACACGTCTTACCATATGGACAAGTCCCGTTCTGAGACCAATGCCTGCAATATTCGTTTGTAGTACCAGAATTAGCAATGGTTTTAGTGCCGAGTCTCTCGAAAACGGAAGGACGAGATTTTGGTAGGTCACTTGTTTTCGATGTTACTTCGACTGTTATCTTACGTTTAGTTTGTTTAGACATCTTCTAAATTGTTAAGGAAATAACAAATAATAAATATTGAAAAGCAAAACAAAATTCGAGAGGTCACCATATTTGACAGCTCGTATTTAGAACAACTAACTATATGAATAAGTGCACGCCAATGATTTTTTCATTTTAACAAGACTCTTAACGACATCTGTAAGTGCGGCTCTGAACTAATAACAAAACCGCGGAAACTTAAATAATAATCAATAAATACTTTTATCCTTAATATTTTATTTATTTTCAATTTAAAACAATAAAATAAACGAAATAACATCAAATCAATCAGATTATCATTAATTTAAATTATTTTTATATTAAATAATCACTTAAAACTAAATTCATAACTTTATGTAATATGATACCTCTTAATAGTTTATTGTATAAAAATTGTTGTTTATATTATAGAATAACGTTATCAAAACTTAGTCATACGAATTAATTAAGTATAAATGTATAAATTACATAGATAAATTTAGTAATTGTAAGTAGAACGAGGAGATAGTAATACCTACTGTGACAGCAGCGTCATTGAAATCGGTAATGTTATTAATAACTTAATTATTATTTATTAATTAATAAAAATACTTGTAAAATACTTTTAATAAATGTATTTTACAAGTATTTTTATGAAAAATCTTATATAATGTATCCTTCCGAAAAAGCAACATATTTAATAGTTTTAACGTTAAATATATAATTTAATAGTTGCTAATTTATTAAATATTAGAATAATATTAATTTTTAACACGTTTTTCATTGATTATTAGAATTATTTATTAAATAAATATTAGTTTTGATATACATGTTGAGAGTTTCCATACTATTGGTAATACTGTTAGAGTTTGACATCTTCGCCAAGCAGTTTTAGCGTCTGTTACTTTTATTGCTGTCGTATTAGCGTGTTCGCTTGGTGTTCGCGGTATAAAATGGATAATAGTTATCGTGCCTGGAGTAAATTGTATTTAAATCAAAAAATTTAAATAACTAATAATCAATGAATTATTTTATCTACTTTTTTATATTAATCTATAAAAATGTCTGATTTTTTTAAAACACTTCGTGATTTCCTTACTTTTCGAAAGTCAGAGGACAGTCATGGCAAAAAGAGGCGGTAAGAACAAAATAAAACTATTTTATTTTATAATTTAACACGTTTTATTCTGTTTATTTAGCCTTACCGTTGATGAACCAGAATGTTATAGTCCTAAGTTACGAAAATTGAATGATCATAAAATGAGTAGCAGTAGCAATGGTGAGTATAAAACAATGATATAAGTAACATAACCTAAATTTTTTGACGTTATATTATTTTGTTTGTGTATTTTTATACATTTTTTTACATTCTTTATTTATATACAATTTTTATATTTATATATTTTTTTTATTATTATTATTATTATGATTATTATTAAAGCAAAACGTAGATCTCAATACCGTTCAAATTTTCCAGGTAGCTGGTTCCGACTTGGACCAAAGTTAAGAACTTCATATATAAAACATTTTGCTAATGGAATTGATTCAGTTTGTGAAAATCGAACTTCAATACATAGTCGAACTTCAATTCACACACGAAGTACAGTACCCGAAGTGATTGATTTATGTGATGATAATGATTATAGCGATCGTACACCACCACGTAAGACTTATAACTCATTATTATTAAATGGTCATGGATCTGATAAACCAAGTACTTCAAATTCTCGACCATTAAAATCATTTCCTGAAGTTCTTATTGAAGCACAGCGTGCAATTAATAATTGTACTTTATATTTAAATGGGCAAACTAGTTCTCATACTTCTTCCACGCCAACAGACGATCATGAAATATACCGAGAAATGTTACAAAAAACTTCAAGTACATCAACACCTTATTCAGAAAGTCCAGTTTTATCACGATCACGTGAAGAACTTAAATCCATCACAAAACGAAGAAGTGATTTAAATAATACAACAATTGATTTAACTTGTGACAAAAGTTCGAAACATAATGAAACAATTGTCATTAAAGATATCAGTTCTGAATCTGAAAATTCATTAAATAATAAGAAATCATCTCCTGTGAATTCTCTTAAGAAAATCTTAGACACTGAACCTTTTATGAACCCAAATTATATTAGAAAATTGTAAGTAATTATTATATTTATTAAAAATAATAAGTTAATTAATTTTTTTATTATTCAGCGATGCAGATTTTAAAAGTAAACGACAAGAAACTGAACGGTTAATAGCTGAAGAACGATTAAAACGTGATAAATTTAGTGAAATAAATCGTGAAAATGTGAATTTATTAATTGAATCAAAAGCGTTGTGCTGCCGAATCAAAGATATTATAATCATTGAGGAACCAGAAGAAGAATTACAATTCCCGGATTTCACACCCGAACAAGAAATGCGTATAAACGAAGCGTTAAAATGTCGGCATCCACATCGTTTATTCAACGAAAAATACAATTTACGTATAACCGGTGGTGACTTAAAATTGTTAAACGATAAAGAATGGTTGAATGATGAACTAATTAATTTTTATGTAAATATGATCCAAGAACGAAGCCAGAATCCGAAGTTACCGAAGGTTTACGCATTTTCGACTTTTTTCTATCCGAAGTTAATATCAAATGGTTACTCGTCGCTTCGACGCTGGACAAAACGTGTTGATATCTTCAGCTATAACATCATTGTAGTTCCGATTCATTTAGGTTTTCACTGGTGCATGGCCATCATTGATTTTCGCGATAAAAGTATTCGATATTATGATAGTATGCTAGGGAAAAATATACAATGTTTGGACGCGTTGGAAAATTATTTGAAGGAAGAGCGTCGAGATAAGAAGAAAGAAGATTTTGATACTTCGAATTGGAAGAAAACGATCATGAAAGATATTCCTCGGCAGATGAACGGCTCTGATTGCGGCGTATTTTCTTGTACGTTTGCGGAGTTTTATACAAGAGATGCTAAGATTCTTTTTACACAAGAACATATGCCTTACATCAGGCGTAAGATGGTAATAGAAATAATTGAAGGCAAATTGTTCACTTAAAATAATTTATTCATTTGTTATTATTATAAATCATTCATTAATCAAGCCTGACAATGTTTGTTTATTATTTTTTTTTCCTTGATGTTTATATTTTTTTTTGTGTAATAAGTATTATTACATTAGATGTAATTAATTTTTTTTTAATTTAATAGCGAAAATATTTTGTACTTTTTTCATTTCATAATAATAAAATACACATTTATTTAATTTAATTTTTTTAATAATTTTTATTATAAATATATGTAAATATTGTATTATAATTAATAATTTTAATGATATTCACTATATTTGTTTAATGTGTAAACCTTAGAAAATAAATATATCGTGATAATGGAAACGAACATTATAAAAAGTATATATCCATCAAGAATTATTCGTAAAACAAAAAAATTCCATTTTTATTAATGTAACATATTAATATTTTATCTTTTCATTGAGTGATTTTTGTAATTATTTCATAATAAATATGTGTTTTGAAGAAGATTTTTACTTAATTTCAATTTTTAAAATTAATATTGTAAATATTTCATTTATTTAATGACAACAATTGTATTTATTATGTAAATTTCATGAAAATAAATGTTTCATAACATTAGAATATAGTTTAAGGATCGAAAAATGCCTTGTAACTTCTATTTCAAGTGGCCATCTTGTCGGCAAACATCGTAAGGTATGTATGAAACTTCATTAATACCTTTAAACTACAGATATCTCAGAAAACGATTCAGCGCAATCATTAATCTACAAATATTATTATTAAAGTACAGTACTAGTAGCCATCTTGTCGGCAACACTCGTAAAATATATATAAAACCTTAATAACTACAAATATTGTTCAGAAAACGTGCGAAATCATTATGCTATGAATAATAAAATAAAACTTCACAATAAATGTTTTATAGCAATAGAAAGTAGTTTAAAGTAAATAAAATGTCTAATAACTTACATTACTAGCAGCCATTTTGTCGGCATCACTCTTAGAACATATATAAAACTCACTTAAACCATCAAAACTATAAATACTAGTCAGAAAACAATGTGCACAATCATAAAACTATGAATAATAAAATAAAACTTCACAATAAATATTTCATAGCTTTAGGAAAAACTTTAAAGTTTAACTAACGGCCATCTTGTCGGTAACACACGTGACATATATATAAAATCCGTAAAAAGTTCACTTAAACCTTAAAAACTACAAATATCGCAGAAAATGTTGCTGTGCATTCATTAAACTACAAATAATAAAATAAAACTTGAAAATAATTGTTTCTAAAACGTTAAAAACTCATTTAAAATTAGAAAAAAGTCTTATAAGTGTTAAGACTAACGGCCATCTTGCCTCTAACACTCAAATGCATACGTTAAGATTTCATTTATATTTTCAAATCAACACATTTCTCAGAACACAGTACTGCGCAATCGTTAAACTACAAATAATATAATAAAACTTCACAATAAACCTTTGAAAATGTAAGAAATTCATTTAAAGTTAAAAAAATGCGTCATAACCTTTATAACAAACGGCCATCTTGTCACTAACACTCATATAAATACGTTAAGATTTCAGTTATACCTTCAAAACAACACATGTCTCAGAATACAGTACTGCGTAATCGTTAAACTACGAAAATAAAACAATAAATCTTTCAAATCGTAAGAAACTTATTTAAAGTTAGAAAAATGCCTTATAAGTTTTAGAACTAGTAGCCATCTTGTCGTTAACACTCGTGTAAATCCGTAAATAGATCCGTTAAATCTTCAAAGCTACACATATCTCAGAAGACAGTGCTGCGCCAACGTTAAACTACAAATAATAAAATAAAATTTAATAATAAATATTTCAAAACGTAAGAAACTAATTTAAAGTTAGAAAAATGCCTTATTACTTTCATAACTAGTGGCCATCTTGTCGGTCACTCCCTTAAAGAGTGTGTTAAATCTGTAAATATATCCCTTACATCTTTAAAACTAGAAATAATTTAGATAACATAATCACTCATCGGTTTAACTTCAAATAATAACAATTACTTGATAAGAAATATTTTATACATTAACAAATAGCGTAAACTTAAAAAAGTGCCTTATAACTATAATGTAATTGCTAATGCTTTATTATTTACTATAAAATCCGTAAAAATGTGTCAAATATTAATTTAAAACTAGTAAAATGCCTTTTAACTTCTGTTACTAAAGTCCAATTAGTTGCCAAGAATCTTAAACAATATACACAGTACTTAAAAATGTATCTTATATCTCTAAATACTAAAGAAATATTTGAAATAATCCGAAAGCTCCCTACACGGAAAACTCCAGGACCAGACAACATAGAGAATATCATTATTAAAAATATATCAATTAAAACCTTAGTACAACTAACAAATATAATAAACTCAATTATAAAATTACAGCACTTCCCCAGCTCCTGGAAAACGGCAATCATAATTCCTCTACAAAAATCCTAAATTACCTAATAGCTATAGACCCATAAGCCTACTAAACACACCATCAAAACTGACAGAAAAAATCATACTTTCTAAAATCCAAAACTTCGATTCAAAAAACAACATCACCAAAGACATACAATTCGGATTTTGACCAAAACACAACACTGTACAACAAATTGTTAGAATAGTGACGGACATAACTACAAAATGGTTCTACTAGACGTTCAAATTCCCACACATCCTAATTAAACTGATTTACTCCTACCTATCCAAAAGACACTTCCAAGTCAAAATCAACAAAACGTTATCCACACCGAGACCTACAGCAGCTGGTATAGCTCAAGGAAGCTGCCTCGGACCAAAACTTTTCAAAAACACAAACCGCGCTTTATGCCGACGACACTGCCATTTATGCGTACTCTTTCAGCGCACAAATAGCTAACAAGCAAATACAAATACACATAGCTATGTTACAATAAATATTGGAAAAAATGGAAAATTAAAATCAACGCGGATAAAACAGAAAATATAATCTTCACACGAAAACAAATATACTCCATTGAAGGTAAACGGACACCAAACAAAAGACAAAGACGTAGTTAAATATCTAGGAGTCCACTTAGATAAAAGACTCAACTACAAAAAACACATACACCATCAAGCAAATTTATCCGCTAATGGCCAGAACTTCACACCTAAGCACTAAGAATAAAAAATTACTATACATATCAATAATTAGGCCAACGCTCACACATGCAGCTCCAGTATGGTGCAATGCTTCAAAAACAACAATTAAACCTCTACAAATCTTACAAGGCTAATATACAAGAATAAAAACACTGCACAACCTAACAAACTTATCTTTAATTCACGAATACATTAAACAAAATTTTTACAAAAAGTAACTTAATGCATACCGCCTAACTCGCCAAATAACCAGTATCCGCCAAGACAACAAAACATTCCCATTAAAACACCGACTCCCTTATCAAACCTTACCAATTTTTCACAAACGCAACTAAGATGCACATAGACCATAACGCCAGTATATATAATTTCAAACATAACTCAATTGTACAAATCATTGTACATAATATTCTTATCATATCATCATCTTATGTAGCTATAGGGAAATATTTAGTTTTACGTTGGTTTTTAAGTCACAAAAACTCATAAATAAACAACCACAAACATATCAAGCAATAATAAAATTATTCAAGCAACATTGCAAAACATTACAAACCACTAGATTTAAAAAATTTTAATTAGGAAATCTAGGAATAATAAGCCCTGTAAATACACACATAATAACATACATATATATTTCATATAATAAGAGAATAGTTAAAAATTAGTAAAATGCCTTTTAACTTCTATTACTAAAGTCTAATTAACATAGTTACCAAGACTCATATACAAAATATAAAATACGAAAAAATGTATCTTATATCTGCCTAAACTATAAATATATCAGAAAACGCTTCCAAGCAATAGTTAAACTACAAATATTAAAATAAAACTTAACAATAAATTCTTTTAACTTCTATTACTAAAGTCCAATTAGTTGCCAAGACTCGTATACAAAATATAAAATACGTAAAAATGTATCTTATATCTGTCTAAACTATAAATATATCAGAAAACGCTTCCAAGCAATAGTTAAACTACAAATATTAAAATAAAACTTAACAATAAATTCTTATAACTTCTATTATTAAAGTCCATTTAGTTGCCAACACTCATAAGATGTTTTAAATTAAATCCATAAAAATGTAAACTTGACAATAAGTGATCAGTAACATTAGGAAATAGTAAAAGTTAGTAGAGTGCTTAAGAAACATCCGTCAATTTTGAATTATATATTATTTAAATAAAAGAATTATTTTTTATTAATAATATTTTATAGATGCAATGTTTAAACATATTCGAGCAATCGTTAAATAACAAATAATAATTACTTAGAATACAATTTAAAGTTAGTTAACTGTCTTATAACTTCTATTACTAGAGTCCATTTAGTTGCCAACACTCCTAAACAATGTATAAAATCTGTAAGAATCTAAATTTATAATTTATTTAAAAGAATTAACTTTTATTTATTTCGCTTTATCAATTAAATGTATAAGATTTTTAAAACAAATAATAGGTTATTACATTTTTTATAATTATAGAAGTTAATTCAGAAGTTAGCAAAAGGCTTTATAACTTCTATTATTAGCATTTAATTAGTTGACAACATTCGTAAAAAATGTATAAAAGCAGTTATATATCATTTATTTAAAAGAACATGTTAATTAAAAAAAAAGTATAGCATTCCGGCCTTAATTGCATCATTTAATAATTATTTTCCTTGATTTTAGCATAAAACTGTAGTTAGCATTTTACGAACGATCATACTCTGTACTGTAACAGAGTTCTGTTGTGAATAAGACACACCTTCATTAAATTTCATATTTATACCAAAACTCACGTCAGCTCATACGTATTTTAAAAATCAACCAATCAAAACAAAGTATTTCAATATAAACGTATGCGATTTACTGCAGGAGTATAAAAGGCAGCGATCAGTCTTTCGTGTGCACTTACTAAGTATCGTTCGTCATATAAACTTGTCTGCTCACAGTTTTATACTAAAATCAGGAACAAAACGATGTTTATTGAGAAAATTAAGGCTGGAAAGTTATTCCTCATATTAATATCTATTTTTAATGCATTTTATAGGTTATTTGAAAACTTAAAATACCATTTTATGTGAAAATACTTTTATTTAAAAGAATTTATTTTAATACCTTTTATAAGACAATCGATTTTCAGCAGGAAAATGCTTAATATCTTGATAACTATTAATCAAATCGTACAATTAACAATTTCATTGAATTTATAATATGAAAATAAACCCCAAAATATATAAAAAAAAGTAAAGGATAAATGAAAAATAAAAATTAATTTATACATTTATATTTATTTTTTAACACAACCATAATAATTTTCATACATTAGGTATATATTAATATATACAATAGTGAGGCATAAGAATAATACTATAATATTTGTTTAATAATAAAGGATGCTTTTTAGCCAGATCCGTACTCAATAATTTGTGTGCGCTTTTTTTTAATCGGCGAAAGCGTGCATAGGACGGGTTATATAGGCCGGGACGGTGTGCTGAGCTGACACAAATTCTTCATAAAGAATATTGTGTTCATGTGTATGTATGTATGTAAAAAGTACAGGGCCGGAACAATTACAAATATCCTTAAATTTATCAAAATATATAACAGCCAAAAAAGCTTACATCAATTTTATTAAATCATAGCAATTTACAAAAGATATTTATACTCTTATATTCCGCTATAAATTTTATTAAATACTTTCAAAACCAGCCCTGATATACAAAAAAACAATATATTTATAAATTATATATAAATAAACTCTAACATTAATATAATAATTTATCGTTGTTTAATTTTTATTTCATATAATTTCAAACTGAAATAATTGAATTGTGTGCAAAGGCGTTTTTTTAGAAAAGGACTAATATATTTAAAAAGTGTTCTAAAAATGATATATATTTTATGTGAATGGTGATTATACATCTAAGAACATTTTAAAACTATAATACTGATATTATGGTCCTTGTTATCTATAATAAGTGTTAATTATTCTATAAATATAATAATCCTTTTCTAATATACTAAATAATATATATTTTGTGCTCTATTCTTGCTGACTATTTATAGTTTATAAAGAAAATTTCATTGCTATTATACTATATTGTATATATGTTATAAATCTATCGTGAAATCATCTTCGTTATAAGATGTTGCATTATCTAAAGAACGTCTAAAGACAAATGTTTCATAAGAGCTGTGCTAGATTTTAAGGTAGAAAAGGCATACCTGCTATATATTATATATATCCTACATATATATGTTAATATAAATCTAAATTCTAATTTAGTTACAAATAATATATATTTATATATCGCTCAAAATATTATTTTAAATTAAAAATTCATTCAAAAAATTACCATATATAATTTGACAACAATCGTTTTAATAATCGGCGCATTTCAATCAATATCAATTACTGAAACATTGAAATGAATGATTTTTTTTTGTTTTATTTTATATAAATACGTAAAATTCTCAGCCTAAAACTCTGCTGAAAAAGTACGGGTAGAATGAACGTCGTTGTGGTCTTGTTAAGACACGATTTCTATTCGGTCGTGGTTGTATTTCCGGTATTGGTTCCAATGGTTCTTCCGTTGTTTTATCTTCTTTCGGTTCTGCATTATCTTCTTCGTATTCTCCAATATCGTCGGTAGGTGTTACTTGTTTTATATTTTTATCGGAATTATTTTTAGTTAATAATATCCCGGTAATATTTTCGCTGTTAATATTAATATTTTTTGTGTTATTATTTAAATTGTTCAACTTCGAATCGATTGTTATTTCAACTTTTTCATCCATTGTTATATTTGTATCTGTTATATTTTCTATCGGCATTTCAGATATTTCGATATTTATATTTATATCAGCGGTAAAATTATTTTTTATATTATTATCAGCATCGTTTTTATTTTCCGGGAAAGTATTAATTGCTTTTGAATTGTCCGCGATAAGCTTTTCTTTAGTTTTATCAGTTTTCTTCGAACCACGAGATTTATCATATTTCTTTGTTGTTACATAAAATTTTGTAGCATCAGTTTTCCTTTCAATATCAGTAATTGTTATTTCAACAATTTTATGCTCATGATTTTCTGTATTAACTTGTTTGTTAATGACAGTTTCTTGTGGAGTTATAGTAAAATCTTTATCAATTTCTTTAAAATCAGTTGTATTTTGTTTTACAATAGAAAAATCTTCAGTGGAATTAATGCTGAAGTCAACTAATGGAAGTTCTTTTCGATTTGTTCTATTTAATTTAACTAAAGAACTTGTATCAGAAGGAAATGCTTCAATTGCTTTCATGAAGGTTTTTTCATCTTGACCATCAATTAAATCATTTGGTGTTTTGAAATGTTTGGAATTTGAAGATGTTTTATCTGAACTAACCGCTAATTTACTGTCTTGTACGGAATTTTTCATTTTGTTGTAATCTCCAGACATACCAACAGTGGTTGAAAAAGTGGTTGTAGTAAATAATGGTTTAACTGTTGGGTTAGACAATTTAGTTGTTAACAATGTATCAATCAATGTTCCATGGCTACTTTTCAAAGTGCTTATAGTTGTCTTTTCAATTTTCATATCGGAATATGTCTCAGAAGTATCGTTCATTTCGATAATATCAAACATGGTTCCATTAACAATGATGCTGAATAATTGGCCTTGATTAATACTTGGGTAATCGCCATTTGGAGTATCTTCTGTTGAAGATTCCGTTGTGGTAACGTCGGGTGCATTTGAGGTCCGAGTTGGTCTTAACGTAGTTACAGGCTCAAGAGATTTACTTGAAGGCCTCTGGCGATTTGTTTCCAGTAATGTACTGACCGTGGTTATTGCAGATTTGTCATTAGCGACGCTAATTGTTGCCTGGTTAGCGTTTGAGGTCATTTTAACTGGCGTTGAAGCTTCGAAATTTGAACGTGTTGTTGGATAATATGGTTTAATACTTGATGTTTCCGTGGTATCCATCATATTATGCTTGTTATGAGATGTTATATCAGTGGTACTTAAGCTAATACCACCAGCGGTACTAAATGTATCCTCCGTTTCACGGCGATGTCGTGTTGGTGATCCGTAATCACTCGTATCGATTGTATTCGACGTCCAAATCCATGGTTTAGTTGCAGCTTTTTGCGAAGTTACCTTACTACTGCTACTGCTAATTATTTCATTGCTCATGCTGTTTGAAGCAGAAGAATCAAATGTTGTTGACAATGATGGTGCTTTAGATACGGCTTTATCGTCAAAATCATCATGGGTGATCCCGCAGGATAATTGACGCATCATTTCCTGTTGATCCTGCAAAAAGGAAAGACACAAAAAATATTTAGGAATATCATAAATTTAGTAATTTTCTAAAGTGTCTGCAATCGAACGGTCTAACGGACAAAAGTAGAGCAATATAACTGTTCCGTTAATTTTCTTCAGTGGCAAATAGGTGGTAGCGTTCACACCCTTATCAATTACACTTGATAAGATCAGACACTAACGGCGATTGCTATTAATAACAGCTCCGTTATACGCAAACCGCTACATCATCCAGATATTATATTGAGGCCAAATTTTTTAATATGCAAAGTGCGATGTTAACCGCACGTTTATTCTGATTTATCGTGATTTCGATGTTTTTTACAAAACACATTTTTCGCGATATATACGTTTCTAATATTTATATTTGTTACGGGTCGGATTTTTGACAAGTGTTCGGAATATTGTGATTTATAACGAATAACTTACTGCTTTTCCTTTACATGCGATTCTCTTTGTACCGTCCAATCCACAATCACTGGTTAATTCAACTGCTGTTTGTTCTGGGAGGTAAATCACTGTTAATGATGGAAGAGAAGTCAACATACAACCATTTGCTCCAGTTGCCCATGGAGGTACTACACAAAAATATATTTATTTAATTAACAAATCAAAAAGTACCCCCGAACAAATACTTTCTGTCATGTAACGCCCGTATTTAAAATAGCAAACCACAATTGTTCATCAAATCGCACCGATAAATTAAAACAGCGCAGAGAGACAAATTAAAAGTCAATAATTGCCATTATTTCTGCACTCAATCAATTTACATTTGATCTGATTTTTCACTTTATATTTTCCGTGCATATTGTTACGACCACATATGCGAACATGGGAATTACAGTAAATTTTAAACATATGGGTTTACGGTAAATCCAGTTATCCGACCCAAATGGACGCCACTGGCACATTTATGGGATCAGGAAACCCCAAATAAATGTGTCTGCGTCAATGAGCTTAAGCCTTAAGCTCCAAGCGTCGCACCACAAATTATATATAGGCAAGTTACCTAAAGATTCGACTTATATCTTCTTCTTTTTTTTTTTTTTAATTTTATGTTATTTGAAAATAGTTTATTTAAATAACGACAATTATAATGACTTTATAAACTAAATATAATTACATTATTTTACGAGCGTTGAGTTCTGTAACTACTGAAAACAAATTATACAAATATCTGAAAGCTTACAAACGAAATATTCAACAAATTTATCCTGTTTTCATCATTTAAATTGTAATTGTAACAATAAATGATTGTTGAAAAACAAGAGATTGTTAAATGATTAACAGATGATGAATAAAAGCATCGTAACATTAATGCAATTAATAGTTAAATGCAGAAAGTTTTGTCCTAACTTTATGGTACCATTATTAAGAAACTTTGTGATGTTATTAGTATATTATAATGATAATTAATTGAAATACAATATGGAAGTTAACATAATATTTTGTGGAAGATTACAAACCTGGAAGTTCGCATATGAACGAAGCTACTTCTGGTCCTCCGCAGGTCAAAGCATGCCACCGGAAATCCGCTACAGGATCGGCAGCAGCGCAAACTGCTACCCCGGGAGTTGGAGATGCTTCTCCCCAAAATCCTTCACCAGTTAAAGCACGTTCGCCACTATAATAAAATAATTATATTACACAAAGTTAAAATAACAGTGAATATTCAGTTATATGTAAATATATAACATGAAAACAAAAAAAAAGCCGTCGATCCCTGGATGCTATTACAAGACCATGTGCATAATTTAGTAGCAAGGAGCAGATGTATTCCGTGCCGGAGTATTTAAGTTTTCCCGGATTTCATTCACTGTAAATCTAGGAAAACTATTGCAGACTCACAACACGGAACAAGATTTGCAAATCCATCACTGTCGGCCAAATATTGTCTTTAATTTAACATGCTATAGTTGAGTATTTCAAACACTTCAGAAATCGGAAACAAAATCGATATGAAATGTACAACAAACAGGTCTGTAATATGAAAATTTTATTAGGTTCCCTTCGTGTTAAGTTTAACAAACAAGGAAATACATTGTTAAATTTACAATAAAAGTTAATAAATAAACAAGAGGTTTAGAAAGATAACAACCTTTTAATAATTATCTTTTTTATCTAGTTATAAATAACTCATACATCTTAGAAACTTTAAAATTGCTTCTTTTCAGCGAAAGAAATATTTCATGAACTTTACTGAAAGACTAAACTTTTTCGAAAAACTTTTCGTTAAAGAAATAATTCTTAAATTTTGAGTCTTTTAGCTTTATAGCACTATCTATCATTCAGTAATTTATTAACCTTTTACATAAAAAATTTAAAATCCTTCGAGAAAAAAAAAAAAAAAAAAAAAAAAA
>NEEE01003035.1:5091-24408 GCA_002278615.1 Pogonus chalceus
TATAAAATAAAAAATTATTATTTCTTGTGAAATAACAACGCGAAGATCTTAGCATATCTAAAACATTAAATGTCAAACGTTTTCGCAATTGTCACTGTTCGTATCAAGGTTGAGTGAACAATAATAAAATATTAATAAATTTCACTGGAATAAGTTTTATGTGTGTTTGCTTTAACTTTTCTACATAAAATTCTTAAGTTATTTAGTTTAAACGTTTACTTTTATGATTGGTTTTAACTGTGTTCATTCAAAATAATAAAACCAGAAAGATTTTAGATTATAACTATATTAGTAAATAAAATATAAGTGATGTACAAGTATTGTTAAATGGAAAGAAGAATTTTTAATCCTATCTGCGATCTTTAATGTTGTTTTCCTTTGTACTAGCTTCGGGTTTATTCTTTTGATCTCCAACATGAAAAAATAATGTCACTGGTTTTAATATTATATTTATATAGGTTTATAAAACGCGGTAGGAAATGTATGTAATATACAGAGTGTTGAATACTAAAGAAGAACAGAGCTTTCGTATGTTATTTTAAACATATGGGAACACCTGCTTCCCAGTATAATTTTCATGAAATATAATAATGTCGTGTTGTTCATCATGAAAATACTTTTTCAATTTTATTTTCACATTCATTATATATTTATGATTCTCTGTTGGATATTCTTATAGATTAATTTTGGATATTAAATTTGTTATATTCAAATTGGTTTTAATTTGGGAAAATGTTTGACATTTAATATATTTCAATAAATAAAACAAATGAAGATAAATATAAGGATATACTCGTCTCATTAGATTCCCTATCAAACTCCATTTTTGTCAAAATTAATAAAATTATAGTCTAACTATTTTGAACGATTTCCAATATCTTAGTATTTTACAAAAATCTTAAGAAATAATTGCACTATGAATTAGAAATTTAGAAAATATTTTTTAATTAAAGTATTTTATCTGAAAAAGTTATTGGTATTTTAAGTAAAAGTCTAATTCAGCTTTTCTGAATGAATTTGAAAATTAAGAACATGTGTTATTTTTGTAAGTAAGAATATAGTCTAGCTATTTTAAAAGATTTTCAACAAAAAACTTGAAAAATAATTGTATTATAAATTTGAAATATAAAATATATTTTTTTTGCAGTGAAAAATTTTGTCTAAAAATGTAATTTTATTGAGGTGCCAAATACAAGTTGATTACTTTTGTAAACAGTTTATTAGTAAAGTTAATAATAAAACCAAAAACTATTATAATTATCGATGAAAAACACATCATAACAAAATTTCAATTACTCTATGACTTTTCAATTTAATTTCAAGTTCAAAGACAGTTAAAAGAAGCCTTTACTTCAAACAATTTAATTATTAATTTAAAATACCAAAACTTATTAAGTTTGAATTACTAACACTATATATTCCTATACTTAAACTAAAATGTAACATAATTGCTTATAAAGATATTAACTTTGTAGATCAAAGTTCTATTATATTGAATAAATATTTAAAATGATGAAAATTTAAGATTAAAGAAGCAGGATGTCAATAATTTTAAATTCAAAATCTAAGTTTTCTAATGAAATGACTTAAAAATCTTGCGTTAAATTTTAAACTCAGCTGATTCAAGGTAATTTAAATCAAAATTTAATAAAATTGTGCTCTAGGTACAGATTTAACAATAATTGTATTTAATTTTAAATCCATAGATATTTATATTATTTATAACAAATAAAAAGTTAAAAGATAAATGGAGTATTGAAGCTATAAATAAAATCGGACCAAATGAAAACGTAATGATTTGATATACAAGCTTATGTTCGCAAACATATTTGGCAAATAAAGCATATTTCACTTGTTTCCTTATATTTTAGTAAGACTTATATTGATTTAAAGAAACAACTTTATGCTACAATGTAGAAACTAACTAGTAACATGTTTTCTTGAACACAATTTTATGGTTGAACTCTCAAAGTAATGTTAAAACATGGTTTTTGCTAGTATGTCATAGTAATATCGTTGCATCGTAAACTACGGAAAATTGTACTTACATAGAAAATGTTAATTTTCACAATATTTTACGTGGAAATTTCTATTTCTTTGAATTATTATTATTGTTATTATTCCAGGATTTTTGCGTTTTGTAAAGTTTTAAAATCAGAATATTAAAGAACACTTCGGAGTTATTTTATTGTTTAATAAATTAATTTTATTAAATGTAATGAAAAAATTTAATAAACTAAATTGAACCATTGATTTAAATTGCGTCCTTGATCTATTTTTTGAATACCCTTCATAACTCAAATTCATTTCATGTATATGACACACAAAATATAATAATAATAGTTCTGTGTAAGAGTAACTATTTGAGATATTGCAAAACAAGTTTATTTTAAACAGTTTACAAAGACTTTATCATAGAAATATAAGTTTAATTTTATTACAACGAACAATAAAGGAACAAGAATATATATCATATCTTTTATGGTTAATGCAAAATATTGTCATTTGATCCAAGATAAAAGTTGAGCTTTAGTAATAGAGATATTATTATATCCTGCTTTTAAAACAGAATTTAAATTCAAATTCAATGGATCTCAATTTTAGATTATAGCCAATAAAATGTGCTATTCATAATATTATCGATTCTGGGTTTTATTGATATGATTTACTTAGCTCAAAATTTAATATAACCTACTATGTTATGAAAACATTTAAAATATAATTTTACCATTAAATAAATTTATATATTTATAAAGTTCTTTTTTGATATAATGATCCGATTAATAAAATATTCACGAGAAACTTTGCTTGAAGACTTTCAAAAATGTTTTTAAGTATTTCATTACGATATTTAAATATATTAAACGATTTTCTTACCTTTGAATGTTGTATTTTAAATTGTCAATATAAAATTTCCTTCAATGAACATAATAGTGATAAAAACTCACAAGTTTTTTTATTCATTGTTAAGAAGATATTTTAATTAAAAGTTTCAGGATAACAAGTTGTATATTTAACAATGTGTGATTTTAAATTACAGTGTGAATGTAGCAAAAACTTGGGAATTACTTTTATGATTGTATTATTACTTTTTAATATATAGTCATCAGTTTTAGAAAAATACATGAAATAATAGAGAAATTAACAACAAACTGCCGCCCAAATTACGGTTTTATATATCTAGCTTTGATATTGAAACATTTACAAAATAATAATTGTCAAAAAACGCTCAAGTCTCTAATTAACATTTCATTTTTATTAAAGTATCATTTTAAATATTTATATTTGGTTTTAATAAATCATATTATAACCTTAATTTTTTTAATGGAATTCACCAAAAATGAAAGTACTATTTTTATACATCAATAGTAGCATAAATTGATGCTTTATAATGCGTTAAAATGATTTTTTCTACAGTCGCTATACAAAGTAGGCGTTTTGCGCCCTCTTTTGTGTGCGCAAAATGGTACTTTGCCGCTCTAGAGCGACAAAGTAGAAAAAACGCTCGCTGTCCAAATTTTTATAAAATGTTACTTGTTTACATTCTTAATGGAAATGTTTAGTCAAAAATTAATACCACTGTCGTTACCTACACATTTATTACCTTCACAAGTCAATCTGACATATAATTGCTCTGTTAGTATATTACATAACCAAACAAAATATGCCCTGCTAAGGAGTATAGAAATAAAATAGGGCATTCATTTACAAAAACGAAATTAAAAATGCTTAGATTAGATTGAATAGCTCAGTAAGAATAGAAAATAACGACAAATGATTTTTTTTTATTATTTTAAAATAAAGTTCGTTTAATTTATAAAAAAAGATATTAAAAAATCAATTGTGTTCAGTTTAACTAAAATTGATATATAATATCAATATGATGTCACGGCGAAACTAATATTCCTATCTCACTTCGCACCACACTCTATAGTGTGCAAAGAAAGCAATAGTGTGACGTCACAGTAACACCAAAAACAAATTTCAAATATGTCTCAAAGTTTGTGGCGACTGTAGAAAAAATCTTGTGTGTATTTCGAGCGCAAATGGACATTATCGATTTCGAGAGAAAACAATCTCTCAATCGACAATGTCCCACTTTGCGCTCTTAATACTCAATTCTTGATGTATTTTTTATCAAACTTGACCCATTTCTATATGTACATACATCAAATGATGCCTTAATTATTGCCTTGTAGCGTGGAAAAGGCCGTTTTCAGATATCTATAACTGTTTTTGAGAAATAAAAAATCATTGCTGTATAATTTTACTTTTTTTTGTTATCGAATTTGACCAAAATTCAATTTTTTATATATCAAATAACGTGTTAGTATTTGCCTTGTAATATAGAATACCACATTTTCAAATATCAGTATTTGTTTTCAACAATTTTTATTTTATCAAATATCGGAAAAATCTCTGATATATACCGTATTATTTTAAACGAATTTGTCCAAAAATGGAAATATATTTTTTTATAAACCGAAATATATGTTAATTGTTACGTTATTTTGTTTTATTTTCTTCTAAATAATTCTGAAATAAAATAGCAAAAATATAAAAATTAAATATTAGATACTAAAGAATTTTTATAATAAACACAGTATTTATTCTACATTTTATTATCTAAATTAAAAAAAAAAAAGTTGTAAAAACAAATTCTAAAACTTTATATAAAAAACAAAACTAAAAGTATAAAAAACATTTCAAAAATAAAATTGTTATTTTGTTCAAAACTCCTTACAATATTATTATTATATCATAAAAATAATAGCCACTACAGAATGTTATTCTATGTTATATTTTATATTCGAGGGTATAAAAGAGTAAATACAACAAAAATTTTATTATAACACATAAGTACGTTTATCTTTGTATATATTAACAATATTATTATAGAAATATTGTCAAATATGTCAAGAGCAATATAATATCTTAATAACTTTATGTTTAAAGTATTAAAGGGAAATCTGCTTAATACAAAAGCACTTTCATGCTGCGTACATTAATGATGTCAAATATTTAGATACATGGCTCGTAATTTGCACACCAATATCTTCACAAAGATGACAGTGATATACAGTGAAGTCAAAACGATATTCAGCATTCTCTTTCGTTTCGTCAATATGACGCAGGTACAAAACAAAACTCTATTGTTGACAGAATGTACATAGTCTCCTCATATACTAACGGAATATTATCAAATTACCAGCTATATCAAATGTGTTTACTTTAAATAATATTGCTTTGATTTTCATTGTTGCCAGCAAATGTTACAATTAAATATTAATAAACATTAATTATTATATTTGACTTTAATTTATAAATATATTTTCTCTTATGTTCTTACGGAATTTATACCATTCTTCATATACATAAGTGTTACATTTTGTGCAACTGTGAGGTATTATTATGCACTAGTGTTTAATAAGGTAAAAAAATAATATCTAGTAGCTATTTTTTATTCATCAAAATACATATCTGTCAAACTTTACTTTTCGTTAGTTTTTTTTTTTTTTTATTTTAATTTTTCTAAGTTTATAATATTAGAGAAAGTATATTCTGCAACATGTTTGGAATGGCTATTCTAAATTNGTACATATCTGTTAATTTTATTTTAAATTTTACCAAATTTATAATATTAGAGAAAGTATATTCTGCAACATGTTTGGAATGATTATTCTACTGAATCATGCTTCATTCCAAACTTATTACAGAATATAATATTTATTATTTTTTTTCTCTAATAAAGTTTTGTGTACGTTGATACTATAAAGTCTATAAAAGAAATAAATCAATTTTGTAATAAATCATTAATTTATGTTAATTATTTAAAATAAATAAAATTAATAACTGATTTATATGTAAAGTTAGGTAATTTATTTTATATCTTTAGGCATAACTTTTATTTATTTACCTACAATATTAATTTTCTATTGGTTATAAATCACTCTATTTGAATATGAATAATAAAATAATTAAATTCATAATTATATATTTATATAATTATTAATTAAAACTATTAATTTAATTTTATTTGATTTNAATTGAAATATTCTAATTAATCATATGTTAAAATTATAGCAGAAAAATTAATTGATATTTAATATTAGTTCAATTGTAGGAAAATAAATAAATGTAAAGTTTTTAAATGCGGAACATATTTAATGCTCTTTTAAAGCTGTGCTTAAAAAAACATGATTTTTTAGTAGTTTTGTTGTAAGTCACGGTAAATTATTATTTGTAAAACGCTCGGCACATAATTCATTATATTCATAGCAGGATATCAAAAAAGTTTGGCGCTGAAGTGAAGCCCTGAGCACAAATTACCCTGGCGACGCCACTGACAGAATAGCAGATTCTCTTCGGCTGGAAACTTTAACATTTAACAACAGCGAAGGGCTGTTAGACAACCCATCCATTATTCAGTTCAGTTCGCAACTGACTCCGTCGACTAGAACGCATAACTTATTTTATTTTGCTGATTTCTCTAAGACATTTACTCAATTCAAATTTCGTTACTTTAGTTTCAATTAATGAAATGAATTGATAAATTAATATTGCACACTTCGTTTCATTCCGCTATTTTTAAAATCAATTTCAACGGAAATTAAAAGAAATCTTTGTTTAAATTGCGTTTTAATATTTCGCCTCTTTCACTACCCTACGTCTACGTATTGCTGTGGAAATTAAAAACTAAAAAACTTTTAATTTATGCATTTTTATAACTCAACTTTATTTTAGATACGGTGAATTTAATATTATTTTATGAAAATTTTAATTGGAATTTGTTCATTTAAAATATTTTATATAAACTTTTTCCTATATTTTAAATTATAATTAAATTAATTAGATTTACATACAGAAGTTTCTGAATTATTAGTGGATGTTGTTGAGATCGGTTCAAAATCAAAATATCTAGAACAACCGCAGATAAATTAGGCATTAAAGAGTTTTTAAAGATAATATTTCTAAAAATGCTGATCTTTGATCGTTTTCTTTATCACAAAAAGATATAAAGTACATTATCAGGAAATAAAAATACAATAAATCGAACAAATATCTTTAACGTTTCCCATTACGGTCTGCAGATGTTTGTTTTTAAATTTATGTTGTAAAAAAAGTTTATACCAAACTGAAAAGATCATCTGTTTGAAACTTGAAAAGTTGAGATTCTAGATTTCGAATAGTTTTGTGAAGAACGTATATGAAGCTACCGTGAAATGTACAGCCTGAAAAAGTTAAAATAAGAAACTAAACTTAAAATCTTTCCTTGCGTTTGTAAATAAATACATATATTGTTACTTTATTTTTTATTTATAAATTTATTTTAAATAAAATTAATAGCAAATGCTAGTACCTACTTAAGTAAATGCACTTGTAGGAACTTTGAAAGTTTAAAAGTACCGTAGGCAAATTATCGATGAACTGCAAAGTTTATTAAATTATAATTAGGTAATGAAATTTTTAATTAATCTTTTATACATAATTACAGTTTTGATAAAATTTATTTAAAGTTCTTTCGAAGTAAAACAACTGAATAACCTAAAAAATATTGATCCAACAAGAGTTCTCTGTAGGCTGTACTTGAGTTTAAATTTAATGCCATAAACACTAAAGACAAATTGAAAATCAATCAATTACTTTGATTTATTGTTTATAAAATCATTTTATACAAACGCAAATTTAAACGCATATATCTACATTTAAATATAAACGAAATTTTTAATAAATCAAAATTCCTTGTATATGTTCATTCGTAAAATATGTGGGTTGAATTTAATTTTCTCCATTTGCGAAGGTTCGTTAGAAATTGAATGGTCACTCATTAAATTATAAAGATATAAAGGTTCGCAGCGTGTGAAAATTATGCGAGTGGAAGAATTAGGTCTCATATTTAAGCAATGTTCCGAAATATATAAATAAATATTTACAAATATATGATATATAAAGTAACAGTTATTTTCCGTTAGATTATTGACTGTTTGGTTGAGATACTTAGAATCTTATTTAGATAAAATGTTAGATTGACCAGATAACATTTAATAAATGTCAAATTTGGTCAATTTCATGATGTATATCCCAAAAAGTATTTCCCGACAGAGTTAACAGATTAAAACAAAAAATAAACTATATTGCTTTACGAAATACAAACAAATATAAAACAAAAACTATGTCGATATTTATTAATTTTTTAAATAATTAAAATATTGAAATTTAAACAATAATAAAACTTAATTAAATATATTATTAATAATTGAAAATCTAGTGAATATAGATTTCAATTAAATTATCAATTGTTAATTTGAAGTCATATTAATAAAATATGAGTACCATATGATATCCACACATGTTACATACGTATTGTTCTGAATAATAAAAAAACTAATTTTCAGTTATGATAAATTATTTGTATTAATTAAAAAATAAAATTTATATGTCATTGAAGTAAATGTCACTGGTAGTAATTTAATGCAATGAATTATTAAAGCAATGTAAACAAGGCTTTTTAATATTCATATTTCATTTGAAACATTAAGAAAGTGAAATTGAACGAATGAAGTTAGAATTGGAATTTCGTATTTGGGGCTAAAAGCTGGATCTGTATCGGCCGTGGATTTGGTAGCAAGCAGCACCCAATATATTCTTCAACTATACATATATGTATATATACAGATCTTGTTGTATTACAAAACGTATGTATTGAAGTTAGATATTTTTGATTTTGAAATGGTTGCGTTGCTAGGGCAACAACGGTCGTCTGTCACTGACATATGTGCCCTTGAGTATCTGTATTGAAAGATTTATTCTGGGGGCTAAAATGGTTCCATTACGCTACATATGACATATCCATTTTGCATTTTAGTCAGAGAGTTTACGATTGTCGTAAACTTGGAAACTTGAACAATATCGTGGCAAAATTTAATTTTCTTTTGTGAATATCAAGATATATCCTCAGTATCGATAAAATTCTAAGAGCTATTTTGAATGTAATGTGTTATAAATATTTCCGAATGCTTTTTATCGTTTCATTTTCTGCTTCATATTGGTTGGGAATATTTGGTTTACCTTATTTGAAAATATTCGTTTTTACTTTTTATATTTATATAAAATAGATATATTTGAATATTGCAATATTATTTTTAACACGGATTTATAATCTGATAAAAATTCTTCTTGCATCAATCATTTTTAACCATAAAATACTGTAATTTATAAATTATGTATCACCTTCTAGAGTTCAAGTAGTAATGAAATAAAAATATAATTTACGACTGGCAATGAAAATATAAAATTGAAAAATCAGGTTTATTGCAAAGTCATTTTCTATTGCACTCGGCTATTTGAAAAATTATTTAGCATTTTTTATATAAGCCTGTTCATCTTTAGCTTGCAGATAAAGAAAGATTATTGTTTCAGTTTTTACCTTAGTAAATTTTTTAATTTAATATCAGTTACTAAAATAGAAAAATAATGTTCTTTATAATTATCAATAACAGGATAACCGAACTTCGTTTAAGCTTTATGGTTAACTTTGATTTTCAATACAAAATTTTAATTATGTAAAATTTAAAAAAATATTCTAAAATTTCTTTCAACACTAAATTACAAGAATGACATATATTTGCTTGTGGTAAGAGTACTTTAATTGCTTCTGGCTTCTTAATTTTGGAAAAGTACTCATACAGGCTCATTAAATTATATTTTGTATTAACAGTAAAATTTACCAATAATACATTGGTTAATTTTTTCAAAATCAATATACAGTTGCACAAGTGATTCTCTTTCTTTCAATCTTTTATTCAGATTTCGGCCCTTTTATTATAAAGAATATTATTTGAAATGATATCTTGGGGCAATTCAATTTCTTTCATTATAATTCTCCGTTGTTCAGCGTATATAAAACCGTAAAAAGAGTCTTAAATAATTTGTCTTATAAATAAAACTTTACCCATCAAGTTTTTGGCTCAAAATAACCCTAATTTGTAAATTTCATCAAAATTGATATTACCGTTTCTTAAGATTTATAAAATATAACTTACAGTATTCAAATAAATATTTCGTTAAATCAAAATATTCATACAAAAATAGTGAACACTTTAATGTTTGACATTAACTCTTAGAGGAAATCTGGAAGTTACATCTTGAAAACTATGTTCCAAAACACTATGTTTTGTTTATATCTTGTAAACATTATTTACCGCCTTAAAAATGATTCCCATTAATTTTAACAGCATAAAAGACCATCTGGACATTTAAAAAATGATCCAACTATGCTGTTCTTTTCAAAAACTCTTTTTGAAAAATGCTGAAATTCAACCAAAATTAAAGTTACATAGACTGATTACAATAAGCATAAGTATTACGCTTTTGGGAATGAGGCATAATTTTCAATTAGACTATGAAATATATATTAATGAATAAATTAATTAATATACTTATTTAACAATCATGAAGGAATCAAATGAATATTTCAAGAGAAATAATGAAATAAAATGATAATTGGTCAAACGTAGCAAATCAAATGATTATAAATTTGATAATAATCCTCTTGGAAATTCATAAAATAATTTAGGCGTAATAATTTCCTTCAAATAAATTATGTTATAACAACCTCAAGTATGTTGCTTTAGGCTGAATGCTTGGAATACTATCCTAATGATATCCTTAGGATATGCTACAATACAAGAGATCCTTGTAGCTATACAAATACTGATGTTGTAAGAAAAGACATGATGAGACATTGGACAACTTACATTCTATCTAACAATAAGTTAAGTGTTTTTGTTAACTAACCATTAGATACTAGTAAATTCTACTAATAATTTTATAACATGAAATTTTTTGTGTTCAATTATTGAAATTAAAAAAAAAATACGCCATATGTTATTAATAATAATTAATTAAGCCAAAAATTAATTATTCTATATGTTTCGTTAATTAATAATATGATTTTCATGTACATCATTTATTATTTATATATTACAATTAAGATAAAATTTACCACAAAATAATTATGATTCAATTTTGATGTAATAAAGCCTTATTATAACATGTTAAAACTTATTGTTGTTGACGTTATAATTAACATATTAATTAAATTATTTTCATATTAATTATCGACGCATACTATTCGAAATATGTATGACAATTGAAAAGTATATTTTAAAATTAAGATAACCTATAAATGAAAATAATTAATATATGTTATAATATCGTAAAAATTAACGATATCTTAAGGGTAAAACCTTTCAAGTTTTATTAATGAAAGCTTAGCTTTTACAAAAGTCGGTCAGACTGCGCATTTTTAAAAATTTAATTATAAAATACGGCTTTATAAGCTTATGTTTAAAGAATGGAGAAGTACTTAATAAAAAGTTGTACTCATTAATAATAATATATGAAAAGGCCGCCAGATTTTTATAAATGAATAACCATTTTTATGAAATTTTTAATTACGATTATGCGAGTATAAATATTTAGCAGTTTTAAATAAAATTGCATTTTTAAATGGAATTTTAATGTAAATTATTAATTTTTGAGGTTATAATGAAGAAAAAATTATATTTAATCGATATATTAAGAAGTGCATTTTCATAAAAAAGAAAAATAATGCTTCATTGATCGGTTTAAAATGATAATAAATCCAATATGAATTTTTATTCTTTCAGCTCAATAAAAAATTGAAATAAACGTCATGAAAATCCATGATTTTATAAATCTTTTTCGACAGAAAGTTTCTGCTGACTTCATATAAACCTATATAACTGCAAATAAGAATATTATATTGGGTTGATAATACTAAAAAATATGAATATTTATCATTTTTAGATGTACTGCTTTTTAAATAAGTTAAAAATATTTTAAATAGCGAAGAATTTAAATGTATAATTATAAAAGAAAATTCAAAAATAACAAAGCGACAAAAGATAGTGTCACCGTACTTATTGTTGCGGAAAAGATAAAAATATTAACTTCACAACTCTTTTTAGTTTCTTTAACAGATTATAAATTACAAGTCCAGAAAAATTCTCATATAAATTATATGGTTTTTCTTATCTAACATCTTCATAAATCTTAACATGGAAAAATTAATTAAAGCGAACAGCACGAATATTGAATTTCTAAGGAAAAACTGTAAGTGCATTAGTGAATTTCAACGTGGTCTAATTAATTAAAGTAGTAAATGAATTTCTTGCCGGTGCATAAACTTGTATGGAAAATTATGTTTTTCTTTTCAAGGGCGTGATAAAATAATTATCTACATTATTTTCTCATATTTACTTTTTAGTTTATGTGCAAGAGAAAATTATAGTAAATACAACCTTCAGAGTATTGTAAAAATTCGATAATCGGCTTTAATGAGTGATTACTATTTTAATTATTAAATCTATTGTACTTATTATGCACTCACCACCTGTATAATAATTTTTATCATCTCAAAATAATATCAGCTCCAATGGTAATGATTGCTATCATTGATTGTAGAATAATTCGATAAATTCTACAATGAATGATGGCAATACCATTGGAGTTGATGTCAGTTTTAGATTTGTTTTTGAAAATATTTAGATTTCTGCGCAAATAAACAAAGTGCAGTGAAATTTAGATCCTAAATCGATAAACTGTGTGAATTAAAAGATGAAATAAAAGAATAAAAACTGAATTTATATAGATTACGGCATGTGTGATAAAATGTACTGTAGTTGTCTTTTTCAATAACATTGATTGTATTGTTTTTACAATCTAATTGAGAACAATGGTTTATCGACGTGTAAGTCTTGTGCATCGCTGTGTGCTGTGGACTCTTTTGGCGATCCTGATGCACAATACATGTTCAGCACCTGCAACTATACAAGGTAAGTGCAGCTAGTATCATGTATTATGTGTTGAAAACCAATACCAGCTTGATAGAATAGATTTAGGTTATGTTTAAGTAAATTATGCTCAAAGTGAATAAACAATAGCAGTTGACAGGTTGCAGCATTAGGTGTTGCATTATGTTTAAAGTTTAATGTTGTAGTTCGCTTCGGTTCCTGAGTTTGGTTCTCTAACTAATTTCTTTGCTTAAAGTTTCTTATCAAGTTTTTCATTTAAGGAAATTGATAGTGTGGTTTATTAATTATAAGTCTTGAGTCTTGCGAATAATATTGTTTTATTCTATTTTTCTTTTATACTTTAATCAATATTCTATTATGAAATTCTTTATTGAAAAATATACATGCATTGCTGTTTGATATATGATATTATAATGATATTTATACGTTACATATTTCAAGTTTCATTTTATTTTTAAATATTTTTATGTCATATAAACTTTTAAGTAGATATTGTTTATACATTATCTTATAAACTTTATCGTATACTTGTAATCATTTTATGATATAAGTAAAAAGAGATGATTACTCTTATATATATATANTTCGTTTAAATATTCCTTCGAGACCTGGCAGCTTTTGCATTAAATATATGAATTTTAAATAAATAAAAATATTGAATTGCTTAAAAAAATTTTATACTAATCCTTGATTGTTTAATATTATTATTATTATTAAATTAGATTAAAATATATAAAATATACTTGTTCTGAACGTGAGTTAGTCTAAAAGTTATTTGAAATATTGTATGAGAAGTAAAAACAAGTTTTAAAATGGTTTCCATTATGTATAAAAGCACTTGAAATGCTGCAGATATATTTTGAAAGATATGAGAGAAAATTCATATTATTAAAACATTATTTTACACGTTCTAAAGTTGATGTGTAATGTAGAAACGATAAGACTTGAATTTCAAAGCAAAATAGTGTCGCAGATATTGTTGAATACAGAGAACATACATCGCAGTAAGGACAAAAACATTCATGTTATTGTTACTATGGAAATCGAAGTCCTTATGTAGAAGAGGGTCGGCGAAGAAAATGCCACTTTCACACTTAGTCAGCGAATTCTTATGCAAGTGTTTGGATGACCTGTTTTTGGTTACATTTTCGACTAAGTACGGGTTGAAATCGACTCCCTAGTGACTGCTGTAAAGTGGACAATTTTCACAGATCAATCGATGGCTCCTTGTAAGGGTTCATACTTTAAAACGTGATTCCTAGCAATTTCTCGAATAAGTACTTATATTACTGTAGATTTTCTACCGAAAATGATGACAACAGAAAATTCTTCTTAAGGACCTTCAAGCCTTGATACAAACGGTGTATATAAATTAATAACAGCCGCTATTTTACCTTTTTTTATTTAATTATATTTGGATAATAATGGCGTAGATTTTTAACTTAACTCAAACTTCGTTTTCTGCAATATATTGTTAATATTAAGCAATGACTATAAATATATATTTTTTATTTTTTCCGTCCTAAAGTAATAATAATAATCAGGGCCGTAACTAGGGAGAGGCAACAGGAGCACTTGCCTAGGGTCCAGATAAAGGGGGACCAAGAAGTGCCTCTCAAAAAAATTTCGTATTTTATTAATGATTTGATACAAATAAAATAAATTTATGAATTTTTAATTTTTTTTTAATAAATATAAAAAGAAATTAAAATTACGGACAGAGACAATTGAAAAAATACTTATTTTGTGTTTATTTATTAAGACTGTAACCAAACTTTAAAAAAAATGAACGAACAGGAGCTTCAGAACTATCATTTATGCATGGTAAGTTTTTTTTTTTTTATTAATGAGGGAAGGCAATTTGGAAGACTTTTGGAAGACCAAGGCCCACAAAAAGTTGGTTACGGTCCTGATAATAAAAATAATAATTTTGCCTTTTCGATATTTCAGATCTATGAATATTTAAAATAAATTCCTCACTATTTTATTTTTTTTATTTCTATATTTCCTTATTTTCCAATAATTTGAAAAAAAAAAAAAAAATAAGTTAAATTATTTTATTCTATTTTATCTTATATGAAGATTAGAACGACCGGTTTGTACGCAGCGCCATTGTACACCATTTCGTTAGTTAAAGTATGTTTTCAACCAATCGGAAGCCCCACTAATACACTTGACCAATTAAAATACATACTGGCTTTAGGTGTGGTTTAAAGTTTATCTTAACCAATGAATAAGTATATTAGTAGCAACTAACCAATAAACTATCAGTATATTCATAATTATAACGATTTAAAATAACTGCAGTTACTCTGGTAAATTTTAATTATTTTACATACTCCAAATTAATAATTTATTATTAAACTGTAAATAATACAGATTATGACTCTTTAATAATAAAAATAAAGTGTATAATTAATAACTTTTAATAATAATAAACGTTAAACATGAATATCTACCGCTTTTACAATTAAAAATAAAACAACAAGTGTTGAAGTGCTTTCAGCGAACTAGAAACTCTAGAAAATATATTATTAAAACTACTTCAACAACATAAAAATAAAAATAAAACATAAATTGAACTGACTTGTCATAGTATTATTGTGCTTTTAGCTATATATGGAGAGAACTGCTTTACAATAATAACAAGAACAACAATCACAAAGTTTGTAATTTATGATTATACATACTTTTAGTCTTTTAATCAATATATTTATAAGATAAATTTAATCTATATATTTTAATGAGATCGCAAAATATTTTAAAATTTAAATAAATACAATAAGATCTCAAAGAAGTAAATACCTTGAAAATATTTCTACATTATTATAAAATGATGAAATGTGAAAATGAAACAGAGGAATAAAATATGTCTATAAAATCATTCAATTTAATAATGATTGAAGCTTTTCTTCATTAAATTAATTCAGTGAACAAAAGTAAATGGCTTTGCTGAATATTTGCTGAAAGCCTGTTGATATAGAAATTTAAATAATACGCGCGAACATCATTTGCACTTAATGGCAATCTTGTTTTCCTTCGTTTTCTTTGTTTTAAAAATATTGCGTCAAAAAATAATTTCTGCTTATTTCACTAATGATCGAAAAGAAATATGATAAATATAGAATTATCAAAATTATTTTGTTTTCCTTCAAATTTTCAAGTTAAATATAGAAATTTAATGTCAAATAAATTTGATTTTATTATTTCAATATGTAAATTCGCATATAATAAATAAAAAAAAAAATATGAAGATTTTTTTTTCTAGAAAAGCATATTCTGTAATGAGTTTGGAATGAGGCAAAATTGCCGTTCCAAGCATGTTGCAGATTATATAGTACTATAAATTTAGTTGAATTTATAAAAAATGCCAAAAAAATTTAAAGATACGTATTTTAATAATTAAAAAAATATCTATTTTGGGGTTATGTCTTATAAAGTAATATAAACTTCATATTATCTTATTAAACATAATAATACTGCAGTTCCGCAGAATATAACTGTTAAATCTATGCAACAGTACAACTATCCGTTCTACTATTGCATTGCAGGTTCTTAAATTATTTACATAAAATTTGTTTAAAAGACTTTATTGATGCAACACACTATACTAAAAACACATATAACTAAAAAACTATAATAATAAAAACGTTACACTAAACTAAACTGCATATAAAAAACACTAATATTATATAGAAAACTATACTAACAAAACTTGTCACAACACGTAACTTGTAACAATTAAAGTGTACTACGACTAAAAGCACTGTTCGACCAATAAGTAAATCTCGTTCATGTTCCGTTGACGACTAAAAAATACTTTATTTTTTTCCACCACCGAAAACTATATCTCGGTTTTGTCTCAAGTGCCGTAAGTACAGTTTACCCTAAAGCTATATTTTAACAATATTCAAAACAGCAACCAACCAACAATAACCATTCTATGATTGAAAACTGTTCAAAATTGGTATGAATTTCGTTATTGTAGTAAACAAAAAATAGTCGCATTTTGTAATCACATTTTCATTGAAAAATATACAATGTAGTGTAAAAAATCAAGGATACAGTAAAATGAACTATTTAACAGTCCGTTAATTTTAATGCTGACCTTACAGAATATGTCTGTTGGCTCGGGTTATTCAACAACTGCAAATGCTCATGGTTTCTACACCACTTGGATTTTTATTCTTTTCTAACTTCCGAGAGAAAAAAAAAGGACTACTATTATTGCCGCCATGAAATTTATAACTTTGTTTATATAGTAATAAATCGTAAAATAAGAAAAAGGAAAATCAGAAAAGTTTTTATTATGTAAAGAATTTCATTAATGGCCTCGTTTACGATATTAAGACCTAATTTTCAGGGGTTAAGTATAACAAAATATAATTTACGTGCATTAAATGAAAAGTTACATTTAACGGTCTTTTGTTAATTATATTATTACGATGAGATAAAATATATTTAATTAATACTTTAACCTTTAAATTTATAATTAATCCTAAGAACAAATGAATAAAGACATTGTATTTGCATGATATTTACTTTTTGGTAAACCATTATTGTGTTTATTAAAAAATCCAAACATGTTTCATATATGTAAACAATTTTAGGTTAAAGAATGCGTAAAAGTGACAGCTGCCAAGCAGGATAAAACCTGACGAATATTAAATATACCATATAAATGAGATAATAAAGTTTTTTTTTCATTTTCGGTATTTATATTGGACATACAAATGTCATTTTAATTCAGTGTTTAATATTTATACGAACTAAAAACTTTAACTTTGTTTATATTAGTAAAACAGTGTAACAATAACAATGGAAATAAATCAAAATAGATATCGACGTTTCGAAATATGGAAACATAAACGTAAAATTTATAGACAATAAATTAAATTGAATAATTTCGAGCCAAGAAGATATGATAAATACGTCATAAATAATTAATATCATTTGATAACTGTTTTATTCAAATGTTTTCATTAAAATGGTTTCAATTTATAAAAATATTCTGTAGTTCTGAAATGTAAGGTATTCATTTATTCGGTAATATCTTAGATATTTTCCCTTGATGACATTTATATAAGAAAAATGAATGATGGAAAATTTACAACCACGATGATAACGCACGAAAAGAAAAATTATTACTAAGTTATTCTCCTAAAATATTCAAATAAATATTTTGGTATTTATTATTTTATTTTTAAATAATATAGAAACTGTTAAAAAAAATTTGTTTTTGTTGAATTATTTTATGTCTTAATACAAAATTATAAATAGAGTAAAGATTTTCTTAAGGAAACAAATATTCCACTAACGTTCTAAATGTAATCTATTTTAAATGACAAACATAAAATCAATCTTAATATATCATGATTTTGTCTTGATCTTTTAGTCCAATCTTCGTTACAAGCATTAAAGACAAAAAATTCTCTGCGAGACACAATGGAAAAGAGATTTTACTTAATATATATTTGAAAGGACATGGAAATTCTATAACACTTCTTTTCTATAAATATTTTTAAATTC
Source organism: Pogonus chalceus (assembly GCA_002278615.1). Lineage (NCBI taxonomy): Eukaryota > Metazoa > Arthropoda > Insecta > Coleoptera > Carabidae > Pogonus > Pogonus chalceus. Next base: position 23,460 of record NEEE01003035.1, read on the forward strand.
TTGAAAATATATTTTATCTTTTTGTTATTAATTAATATCAGGAAAAGGTAAAATTTTCTGTTTGTCTATCAGCTCGTTAATAATTATGAAAGGAAGATATTTATTTCATCGATTCATAACACAAATATATTCATTGTATTTGTTTAGAACAAATTAATTAATTTGATATTACCAGCAGATGATAGGAAATTGTAGATACACCTTTATATTAATGTAGATTTTGTTAAACAAAATGAGCAAGTTTATATTAGACTAATTAATATTATTACTAATTACAACAAATATAATTAATAAAATAAATGCAATGTTTTTAATTGAAGAGACGACTTCACAAAAATATGTATATTGATAAAACTAAACTTCAGCAATTTTTCAAGTAACAAAATTGCAATATGGTTTATTCCGGAAATAAATCATAAATTTTATAAACTTTAAAATAAAACAATATTAATATGATGAATTACTAGGAATTGATTGATTTATTTAAGTTTAAATTGTCATAAAATAAATTATTTTACAATGTAAATAAATTTAACCAAAACCTGCCAAACTAGATCAGTGCGCATCTCCAAGCATAAATTTAATATTGTCATAATAAATATACTATTGATTTGAAAACAAAAATATTTGATTTATTATTTTTTCTTTTATCTCGTAATAATGAAGTATTAATGGTGTGAACTATAAATTATCGAATTTTTATTTTGATTTAGTCATGATTATTTTTTTTATCTCAAAAAATAGAATTAACTGATACAGTGGTAGATTTTTAATTTTAAATTTTAAATTTTTTTATACTAAGTACGCCTTAAGAATACTATCTATTTTTTGAGCAATTTTAAGTAAATTTTTCAAACAAAAATATGGCTATATCTAAAGTTTTTTACGATTATCTTGAGCGCTGAAATAAATATTTAGAAATTTTCTAAGCTACGATAGGTAAATATAT
>NEEE01003022.1:3539-16810 GCA_002278615.1 Pogonus chalceus
TACATTTAAATTTTCATTTTATCAAAGTAAATAAATAATTGGAGTATTTGATACAAAAAAATTAGTCAAATATATATGAGTTTAGTTTAATAATAATTTTAATTTTTATTAATAATGAAATAAAATTTGAGTTTTAAGTAGAGAATCAAATAAAATATATATTAATTGTAGATTCATATAAACTTATTTTCTTAAAATGTGTTAATTATATAAGCAAAGTAAAATTGATAGAAATATATTTATGATTAATACACGGAAATTTCGCTAGAACTAATAGTCTTTACATGGAGTGTTTCTAAAATTTATCACACTATAAAATCAAGGCATGTGATGCTCTTTTTTGTGGTATGAAATACAGTGAAGAAAACAAAACACGGCTAAGAGAGAGCAAAAAACTAACAAAAAAGCATTGGTGAACAAAAGAATTCTTTTGGTATGTTAAGTAGCGTGAATGAAAATACTCAATAATAGATCCATTAGCGACTCTGTTCAGCGATGAGGTACCGCACCTGACCACAAAATAGGGAATCATAGCTACAGATATGGACTTGCATTATTTTTATTTTATATCTATTATTTATATCTGTAGTTCAATCTTTCTACAAATTTAATTATTGTCGGAATTATGATAATATAATTAGTTGTATATACCTATAAATTTTGATACGGTGTATATATTATATTATTTTTAAAAATAAGGTTAGGATATGTGCCTGAATTATAATGATTAATTAAAATTATAATGAAAACTAGTTGAATAACTTAAAAATCAAGTACAGACCTGGATAAATATTTTAACCGGGTAATGTTACGCTTAAATTTAAACTATTGAATATCATATTTAAAAGTAATTGATTACTTTTTGTGCTTAAGCCACAAAGAGTCAAAAGATTCTAAGACTATTAGGTAGAAGCACTCAAAGTAACGTTTACACTTACTTTAGTATATTTGAAACAGAGCGTAAGTGAATGATACAAATAGATTGAAAGATGTGTGCGATGGTCCATATAAAATTGAACAGTCATTTCAATAAACTTATAAAGATTATTTTTTGTTACTAGTTTCACGTTAAAAAATATATCTATTGTTGTATCTCACGATGAGAATCTAGAAATTTCATAAAAAATATATTTAATGGATATTAATAATATATCAAAACTTTCAAATTACTATTTCGAAAGGTTGTTATTGTATTTTGTAAATAAAAACAATAGAAATTTTTACGCCAGTTTAAGTGTTTCAAATTAATTATTACTATCAAATAGGATAATGACTTATTTATATAAACCATATAACAAGGATAAAAAACAAACTCATTATTTTATAAATACAAGTCACATTGTACCCCAGTTAGAAAATTAATATATTTATAAAATAAAACAGAATGAAAATCAACGGAAGTATACAATTAAAACAAATCAAGTAGAGAGATAACAATAATTATGATTCTAGTTTTTATAAGTGCGTTGGTGTATTAAACATTGCTCATCTTCATTACGTATAAAATAAATTTATATATCTACGTACAAGACCTAATGAATGAATAGATGAATGAAATTTGTAAATTTGTGGTTAGAGTCAGAGTATTAAAGTTCATAGAGCACAGAGCACGCTCTGCTAGAGTTAAAGGTTACAACTGAATAAAAAAAAACAGATGTTATGTTGCTAATCTAATTCTGCAATTGTTTTAACTAAATTTGACTGGGTTAGTTGTTATACTTAATTTTATATTTGCGATTCTTGCAACAGTTTAAACAATACAAATAAGCGTTAATAAATAATAATGAAATTTTTGCTGTATTTCGTGCAATAATTTGCAATTTCTTTTTATCTTTTGATTCGCTCTAGATTATAGAATGTATAATTTATAAATTGCAGAAATTTAATAATATACAAAGTGTCCCAAAAAGGTCGGGGTATTTTCGAAGTTTGGAAACCTCTCGAACATTTCAATCGCGAAATTTAATCGTCGAAGATGGTCTGTTGGTTTTAATTCTTGTAAGGTTTAAGGTGTAAATTTTTCCTTTTAATTCTTTGTAAAGACGATTTTCGAACGTTTAATTCTTGAGCCTTTTGGGATATTCTGTATAACGACTTTATTATATATAGTTAGAGATTGCAATGTTATATTTTTAATTATCAGAAAATGTGTTTTGAATCCAAAAGTTATTAATTCAATCAAATTATTATAATTACCCTAAACTATAATTGAAAAATTTGACAAATCTTTTAAAATTAAATACTTTTTTCATTTATATAAAGATATCTCTTGATTAAAGCAATTTTTATTACCTTATCTTAAGATAAAAATCATTATCAAATGAAGACGTATTTTTTAATTGAAAATTAGTCTGGGTGCTGCTCCAAAAATATTTTAACTATTTTTTAAACTTTGAACAAGTATAACAATAAAATTAAAGAAAAATTTCATTATTTTGAATGTTATTGATAATATCGTGTTAAAATTGGGGGTGCTGTAGTTCTGCAGTTCTTTGTACTCAAGCAAGAAAAAAAAAAAAAATATATTAAAGAAGTGACAGTAAAACGCTGAAAAGACAATCAATATTTTATACTTTAAATTATTTGGAAGTTAAAATATTCACAGTAATATAGAAAAGCAGATAAATAATTAAAATCAAATTTTGTTTATTAGCTTCAGTTGCAATTCTTAATAAAAACTAAATGTCCAATTGACTTAAAATGTATATAGTTGTTTTAATTTTCTTAAGGATTCATTAAAATAATTTCAATTTATTTTAAAACTTAAATAGTGCAGTTTTGGAAAGAAATAACAAATATTTCAGCGATGGAAATTAACTTTAAAAAATTTGCTTTCTTAGACCCTTCAAAGCAATTAATATTTGAATGACTAATAAAAATATAATGCGTATATATTAAAAAATGCAATAAATCATAAAGTATACGGTAAAAAATTCAGCTTAAAATTTATAATTATAGTATGTATAAAGCAAATACTTGTATAATATGATATAACCGCATATAACACAAGATTAATGAAGTGCAACTTATCAAACTAAACACTCTATTATAGTGTGTGTTCAAATTTACAAATCAAATAAATACCGCTACAAAAATCTCAAAGGAAAGAACGCAAAGGAATGAAAAGAGTAAAGAGAAGTCCCTTTTGTAATAAATATGTTTTGTTGACCTCCAAGCGTTGTTAATTTGACATCACATCAATTCTTTGACCGAATGATGAATTAATAGCCACAAATGAAGATTAATAAGACACCTTTTATAGTGTCATAATAGAGTGGACATCAGACAATTTTACCGCCAGCCGAATAAAAATATTTTACAAGAGTTTCACACTATATACGATTATCATACTGTGAGATTTAAATTTGAAAAATTATACTTTAATGACGAGATGTCGATTTTTTATTGATTGATCTTTATACCACCAATGTTGTCAAACATATACATATACATACGTATATTTATATTTATAAAAATTCTCACGTTTAAGCATAAAACATAACGGAAATGAATAAAATATATTTAATATTAATATTTTTATATTTACTCAAAAAAATGCAGCTTTTGAACAGTTTATTTTCAAAACCTCTACAAAGTTTTCTGTTTTAAGATGAGGCTCTATGGAAATTTGATATTTGAAGGATTCAATTTTGGTGATATTTTGAGCTTTAAGCAAATGTATTAGATAATTATATTCCAATTTGGGAACTAGTACAGAAACTTTATAAAAAAGATCTATATAAGAGGAAAAATCCATTACATCTTCTGAATTAGGGCTTACACTAAAGGGCCTGTTTAAGGAATCTACAATAATATAACATGCCAGAACTAATTTGGGCCTTAAATTGGTATTTCTAAATAATTTGTTCATAACAATTTAATCTCAAATTTGGAATTAACAATTTGAATATACGGGCTTGTAATTTTAAAAACATTTTGAACTTTAATTAATAATATCAGAATGATCGAGCATCGCTTGGAATTATAGTTCAGTTTTATTTCAAATAAAAATCTTAATTATACAAAATAAATTTCTAAGCAATACAATCTTTTCCAAAAATTTCTTTTCACACTAAATTACGAGAATGACATGGATTTTTCTGTGGTAAGAGTACTTTAAATGTTTCCGGCTTTCTTAATTTTGGAAAATGACACATATAGTCTAATCAAAGTATGTTTTGTGCACATCAAAGTTTATCAATGATATCAGTGCAAATTTTTTTAGTTACGCAAGTATTGGTCTTTTTTCAACTCTTCATTCTTTTTTGAACATATTATCAAGTAAATAATTCTCCGTTGCCTAGCTATAATGTCACGGACATGTATCTAAAAACCGCAAAAAAGGCGTTAAATGATTTTTATCAAAAATGAAACCCTAACCGACCAATTTTTGGCCCAAAATACCCCTAATACGTGATTAGGATAAAACCCCAAATTAATTAGGACCTTAATAATTTCTTTAAAAAACATATATACCTAATTTTGAATATAATGTAAATTTAAAGCCATTTAAACTAATATAATATAAAAGGGAAGGAAGTAACCCATATAGTAAAACAAGTTTTTATAAGTAAGTTTTTTAACCAAAGAGAAACTGTAAAATTTTGGGGCCTCAACCAAATGACCTTGAATATTTTTTTAAACAATTCTTTAAATTAAAAAAAAACATATCAAACATTGATATTTATCTTAAAACTCAATATTAAGTATTTTTTATTATTATATATAACATCTTTTCATAAATATATTTTGTCATAATAAAAGCATTCTTAAACTATTGAATTTATTTAAAAATATAAAATAAATATTCAAATTTAAAGCCAATAAATAATTTTTAAGTATATCCGTTTATAAAATATACTTAAAAAGCAACCAATTAGTGATTATAATAAACTAAAATTAGTGATGCCAAATGCGATATAAACAGGCAATAAAACTATGTAACTTAAATGAAACGTAGGAAGTTAAATATTTTAATAATTATTCAAATAGTTCCACAATTTTTTGTTCTGTTTCCAGTTAATTTAAAAACAAGCCGTTATATTTTTCTTTTGTTTCGCAAAATCAGATCATATTTTTTATTCTGGAAAATACTTTCCAAATCTCTAAATTTCGAAATACAATAGATTAGAATGGAAAATATTTGAAAAAAAAAAAATGTAAAGAATAAAAGGGATTGCTTAAAAATGGCCGTCATCATACATTTTCACAGCTTTCTAAGATCAATGCTCGTTTTAATGCACACCGCACAACTGGTTTTATTTATTGTATATAAAAAGAAACATTCTTAATAAAGAGTTCAACGTAGACACATGTTTTTATGCGCTAAATCAAATTAGAATGGTGTTATATAAAAAAGAAGTTCCAATAATCCTTTTATTTAATTTTTTGAACGTCGTCGAAATAAAATAAATCTTTTAAGAGATGCTTCATATTCATATTAAGCCCAAAAAAAAAAATGTATTTAATATTACAATAAGGCTGTATATATTTAAAAATTAAACCATTTAAAGGAGAAATAATATTTGTTTAAAATTTAAACATTGGTATCGTTGGTAAAGACTACCTGAGAATCGCGGAGAACGTGTGCTTGAGAATCTGAAGCTATTTTACATGAGCCCATCCAACAGCATCATCCAATGATTTCTCGTGCGTATGAAAATGAAGTCATTGGATCTGACACAGTTGGTAATAAAGTGCGCGTGTAATTGAGCGAAGAAACGTACCGCGCTCCGTTACCAAAGAGGGCGAACTATGTCGGCGTTTCTTTAAATAACAGATCCAAACAGTCACCTTTAATTGTGGATGATATGATTTTTTTTCTATTAGTGAAATAGATTTATTTCGTAAAAATATTTTATATTCCATATCTGGAAATATAACTCCGTATTATCTGTATTTATATTTTTGTGATCCAAAAAGCGAAACTTCTTTATTATTATCGTATAAACATATTTCACGGATTAAAGAAATAAATTTATTTATAAAAAGATTCATCAATTCTACGTTTCCTATTATTAAAAAAAAGGTCATTTAATAAATATTATATTAGAATATTTTTTTTTTTAAATTAAATTTAAACATTTAAGTGAGAAATTTAATTTTGCTAGAAATTTTCTTTTTTAATAAATACATTAGATTAACTTTTTTTTTATTAAAAAGAATGTTTTTTTTTTATTAATTTTAAATTTACATTTAAATAAAAAACTCGTTTTTTTAAGATATTTTATTTTTTATAAATTATATATTAGAATCAATTAATTTTTTTTTTTTAAATTTAAATATTATATTTAAATAAGAAACTTTAATTTTTAAGATCTTTTCATACAAATGGTAAAAGGATCAATTTTTTTTAATTTTTTGTTTTAAAAAAAAGTATATTTAATTTTTTTCTTAATTTAATGATTTTTAAGTATGTCATAAAAAAAGAAATATTAGCTTTAACAAGCATAAATGATATATTTCAGGAAAATTAGTTAAATATTTATCTAATTTAAAAAAGTCAATATTTATAATTTATTTAAAACAATAAATATATTTTAAAGAATATTTTAATAATTAATATAGATTTTTTGCAAAAAAATAATAGAAAGACACAAATTATATTTGCAAAATATAGTTTTGGAGCAAAGACCAAAATTTAAGTTCTAAAAGTATTTATAAAAACTAAATTCAAGTGCGTATAATAAAAATTAATGTTAGTGAGAAAAAAAAAAATTATTTTGATGTAAATATGAATAAAAAAAGCATTGTATTTTGTTATGAAAAAGGTATTTAGTAACCGCGAAAACAAAATAGTCTGATTAAGCGAATAAATCATGTGTAATAATCGTGTGTCTGGTACTTAATATAATTTGAATAAAATAAAACGTGGCCTTTAGTATAATAAATTATAGGTATCACAATGTGTCACATAATATTATAGAGACGTGTGTTAGTGTGTTTTTTGAGAGAGAGTCCGAGCGCGAACGCAAACGCGAACGCAAACGTGAATGTGAACGCAAAGCAGCTAAACTCTTAAACGATGTCTTTATATTAGTGATGGCGGTATATTTTGTATAAACGTTTGTGTGTAGGATACCTTTCAACAGTTCTACTAATTGTAATTTATTACTACTTTATGTTTTCATTTTCCTCACACTTCATTTTTTCTCTTTATTTCTCTATATTTCACTATTTGAACTAAATAAATCATTATGGAAACTTTGTGCGAAATTTTTCTTATTTATTATAAATTGCATTTAAATGTGCAATTTTTAATATAGAATCTATATTTTTATTGAAATATTTAAAGGCATAAATTAAGTTTGAGGTCTTTGTCAGATCAAATTTGGTTTATTTATTAAAGATTTGTTTTTCTGAAGAATTACTTATTTTAATTATTATATACATATATTCTTTTATATTTAAAATTAACTTATTTAATAAAATAGTAGTACTCATGCATTGAAAAGTGTTGATTTGCGTTACCTAAGCAACATCNACTTTTCGTACAAAAAATATTGTACATACTTCTTGCGTGAACTTGGTTCCCGGAATCGTTCTATGGCGGCACGAGCTTGCGAACCAGTCATTCCCGCACTTGGTATGTAAATAACTATTCTATTATTTCTAATAATAAAGATTTAAAATTTAAGTAGGGCACGCAATTTCTCGTATTATTTTATAAAGTCTGTATAATTTTTATGAAATTGTCTTTTTTTGGAACTTTTTTTCCAAAATTAAGAGTTTATAAACCTATCAGTTTTGTATCGATGAGAAAATTCGATATATATACAGTTGTATGGTCTTGAAAATAATAGTAATTAAAGTTTTATCTGTAATTTCAACAAAAATTTATAAAAATAAAAATATCTTGAAAATCGATAGAGGTATTTAAAATTTAACTGCAGCACTAATTTTTTCGTATCATTTTACATAAAATATGCAAATTTTATTAAGTTATTTCGAAAATTAAAGTTTTTATAGCTATTTTTCAAAAATTGGTCTTTTTCTAAGAAGTATGTATACTCAGGTCCGATGCTTGAAATCATCGAATCAGTTATATTGCAGAGCTTCTATTCAACAAAAGTCAAAATTGATTTTCATCAAATGTAATTTTATGTATTATTTCATTTATTTTATAAATTAATTTAAAGGAAATGTTGAAAATATGTATATTATTAGTTTTTAAGTGTATTAAAATCATTTTTTTTTAAATAAAAATGTCTTTTTCTGCATATAAATATTTTAATATATTTAACATGGTAATTATGTTTACAAAATATTATAAAAAGTTAAATATAGTATTTTATTATGGATAATCACAAAAAGGTACTTAATTTTTTTAAATTTTATTTATTGTATCCTTTTCATGTAATAATTATAAACTTAGTAATAAAATAGTAAGAATGAATATAATTTTCTAATTAATAAATAACGGAATAAAACATTATTCTGCAAAGTTAAGTGTTGAAACATAAAGTTAATACCTAATAATTTCTTGTTGTTTTTAATCATGTAATTCACAATCACAGCATCCCATATCAGATTATCGGAGAGAGATATTTTATTTTGGTTACTAGTGTTTTATAATAATCATGTTAGCTGTCTGGACTCGCACTTGGTTCACGGCTTCACGCAGTTTTGCCAATCTCAGAAAATTAAACTTAAGAAAGTTATGGGAATTAAACATGCTATACAGTGCACAAGAAATTCAAAAAATACTCCCCTTTATATTTATTTATTATTAATCATTTTATTAAAGATTAGAATTTATTAAAATGAATTTCGAAACTTTTATATTTAATATTTAATTATTGTTTACAATATTTGTCATGATATTTTGCAACTTTCATTTCGTTACAAGTTAATTAAAATATTAATGAAAGATTATGTTTGGCAATATTTATATTTCATTTGCATATATTAACGTGTTATTGCTGTTGAACAGCCTTTGCTAATAACATTATAACGGCATTCACTTACTTATGTTTTATTTTTTCGTTTTTTAAACTTTTAAATTTGTGTATAATTAATTGTCAGTTGGGGATCTTGGATATTCTGTCTTTGTCTTTTTACATAATTCTTATAGTATTTTATCTACATCTTTTATGCTTTTGCGGCAGCTGCTTTTATATTTACTGTGATGTTTTAATTAATTTGGTCACAAATGATTGGACAACCGGAATCATATTTATAACCAATTATTAAAATATAAGAAATTATTCAAATAAATATTCATTTATATTCATTTTTATGCAATTTATAATAAATTGAAAGTTTAAGCTTTTGTTAGAATCAAAATCAAATTTTGAATGATAGGAAGAACAGTAGCTTTTTTAACATATTAATATATTTTAGTAGCGTCACGGATTGTTCCAGCATTCAAAATCTTATAATTTGAATAATATGGATTCTTTTAATAGCAAAACCTGAGGATAATTTAAATATTTTCGAACCTTATTCTTTATATAAATAATATATTAACTAGACAATCTACTTATATGCTTAGTGTCCGTTTAATTTATAATAAATTAGCAAAAATTGTTTGTGAATGTCAATAAAATATTGTTAGAATATCTGTCGAAAATTTGCAAAAAAAGTAAAAATCAAATTTTCGAATAAAATTGAATAGGAAGACAATTTTCTCTAATACTATTACAGAATTAATACCTTTCTTGTATTTTTTCATTTATATATGTATACTGTGCGGAATTATTCTTACACTAGTGATGAAATAGCCACACGTGAGTATATCTAATAGCTGTTTAAACACTAATACAAAATACAAAAATATTTAATGATTATTATAATATTTTTTCAATATTTTACAGTTTTAGTGCAAACATAAAAATTGTTTTTTGGAATAAATATTCAATCAAAAATTAATATTATATCAAATTCAAGTATCTCAACATCTCAAAGTAGCGGTTTTTTAATTATGAAAATACATATCTGGCAAATTTTATTAAAAGTTTTATTGATAATTAACTAAATTAATTGTATTAGATAAACTTATTACTCGAGCTGAATATGTCTCATTCCAAACTAATTTCAGAATATACTTTTATATATTTTTCAAAACTCTTTCGAATGTCAAAATAATATTTAACGTAATGAGGCAAATTTCATAAGTAATCCTACTTAAAATGCATCTTTATTTGCAATATGGGACAAAAATTTCAGCTAAAAATGTCCATTTTGGACTTTGAAAAAGATGTGATCTGATTTTATTATCTCTGATATTTTTTAACTCTAAGACTCGTAATAAAATTTTAGAATANAGTGTTAATACAAATTCATATCGCGTAAAATTTTACAATTTCCAATAAAAAACATAAAACAAAAAATGATAACTTTAATACAGCCGCAAACAAAAAATAGCAAGTAATAAAACCACCGTCGTAAAACAGTGATAAAATGTTGTTGTTTTACTTTCATAAATCTGTCATTGCTTGGATCATTAGCTATACTTAATTATCAAGGAAGAAAATATTTTCTATCTTTCTCACATGAACTCCTTCCTTATATATCCATATTTTGTTTAATTTACAAAGAAATATAATCATAGAAATGAGAATTTACGAGGAATTAAATTAAAATATAGATACAATTTTTCGGTTTGAAATTTTGTTTGTTGATAATTAATATAATTTGTGTGTTTTGGGCGGGTCAAAAAAAATCCACCTCTAGGAATTTAATGTTTCAGCTGTTGTTTTATTGAATTTATTAGGCAGATGTTTTGATTTTGTATGAATGTAATTAAGAAATCAACACTTAAGCTCAACGAAGCTTTACTATAAAGTTTTTTTGTTGTTTTTATGAAAATATTTAGTATGTCATTCGTGTTTTTTTTAAGTTTACGTTTTATGAACTATAACCATCATTATATATAGTTTTGTGAGCGGTTCTGCAGTGTGTAATGAATCCGTTATAAGATATTGAAATTAGCTGCCGCCGGACCGCTAATAATCTTGCTAAAATGTGTTCTCATAACGATATTGTAGCGGACTTTATTATTTGTTTATTACGTGACAACATTATTTCCAACCGCGCCGACTTTGCATTTGTGTTGCAAACATTTTAATATTATTAGCTCTTAGGAACTTCCAATGTGGAAATTTCTTGTAAACTTATTATGAGAACATTTTTTTTTGTTGTTGCACTGGATTTAATATACTTTATAATTACATTATTTAATAGTTAGTTTCTTAACAAGAAATCATAAATTTATATTAATATATTTGCATTTAAACTGATATACATATGAAATATTAATTTATAATTATATATGCAAAATTTATATTGATATGTCGATAAGTAAAATTAATTAATTAAAATTTAAAAGGAATATAAGCGCTTTATTAGCAGCTGAAATAATACAAAATAACTTTTAATAATTTAACGCAAATTTTATACATAATTAAATTTGATAATTGATATAACAATTCATTTTAATATTTAAGTTTTTTTAATTGTAAATTAGTAGCATACACGGTTATAAATCACCTATAATTCTGTTTTAAAAATTCCAGAAATTTATTTTCCCTAATGGCTGGTTTATGGTGGATTTAATTTACAAATTCAGATTTACCTTGTTGGTTTATAGTGAATTGAAAGGTATTAAAAGTGTCTAATCAATTTTTTATATTGGATCACGTTATTTTGAGATACTGTCATCGTGACAGTTGTATACTGATGATGACAATTTTTTTATATAGCGTACTTAAGACTATTATTAACAAAGTTACTCAAAATTCAGAAACGCGCAACGAGTATTTGAACATATCTTCGAATTTTAAAATTTGGGAATGATTTAAACTTTTATGTTTATCATCAAATTTCATATATTGAACCATAATTATTTTTTTTTTTTTACATTTCGTTCAACAGATAATATTAATATCATATCTATTTTTTCGCAATCCATTTTTAATTTTAAATTCATACCATTCTTGTATAATTTTCAAACATAGAATGATTAAATTCTGCGCAACTGTGTAGTATTACTACGCACTAGTGTTTAATAAAGTAATATGACTTTATAGCGCATAACCCCAAAGTGGCTACATCTATTAACTATTTTTTAATTATTAATATACATATCTCTAATATTTTACCCAGAGTTTTTTGTTTTTAATTCAAATAAATTTATAGTTTTAGAAAAAGTAAGGTCTACAAATTATGTCTCATTCTAAACTTATTACAGAAAATACTATTAATCTACAAAGCTAATGAAAATTTACAAATTCATTACTAGATGTATGGCTATTCTGCTCTCTTATGGAGCCGTAACTTACTGTCCGTATATTATTTTTATAAATATTTTTTGAAACTTTCTGTAAAATAACTTTGTAACTTGTAGAATTCAGAAATGCGCATTAACAAAGCCCAAATTTTAGACCTTAAAAAAAATCTAAAAATATTTTTCAATAAACAAGACAGATTTTAATATTTTAATGATTAAATAAATGTAATTAGTTATTTATTTATATCAACACATTAAAATAATCAAATTAAATTAAAATATGATACGTGTACAAGTATTGAAAATAAAGTATTTTGAATAGAAATAATTAGAAATGATGTGTAAAAAATAATATAACACTTATGACAAATAGTGAAGTTATACCGTTGGAAATGAGGAAATAAATCAAATATTTCAACATAAAAGGAAACACGAATGCCCCCTGTTCAGCGTCATTTATATGAAATCTATATATACAATCATTTATTTCATGTAATAAAACATTTCGTTCGTATAAGCATATAAATGAAATATTTAATTAAATACTGCATAGATTTTAATAAATATACAAATATGTTTGCTATGTTTTATTACAATAAATTATCTATTATTTATTGCAAAGTTTCGATGATTTCAAATTTGTTTATATTTATTACTAAGGTATTTTGAAACAAAATAAATAATTCTTTATTGTTTTCAATATATTTTCAATGTTATACTTTTTTAGATAATATTTACGAATTCAAATATGTCAAAGAAGTTTCTACTACTGTATAGACAGATTAATGTTTAAAATTTTCTTGCAAGTTTATAAATTTAAATAAACGAAATATAACAAAGAGAATTACAGACCATATAGTTACACAAAGTATTTTAATATTTATAAGAAATTATTCTAGGAAAGATTTAAGATTTCTAAACTTAACTTATAAAGACAAGGTACAAATTTAAAAATTCTAAATAATTCTCCTTTGTCGATAGCCATTTACGTTATTTCCGGTAAAAAACAATCAAAGATAATTCTAAATTTAAAATAAAATAG
>NEEE01003050.1:0-12326 GCA_002278615.1 Pogonus chalceus
AAAACGGCTGTTTGCCAGTTTAGCTAAAATGCATCGAAGCGAAAAATATGGCCGACAGTTATATAATTTGTCTGGACAGATGAAATATTTCGCTAGCAAGTAAAACAAGAAGAGAAAACACCAAAAGGAAATAAAATTACAAAACGGTTCAGGCAACAAGTTGATATTCCAACAAAAAGACACTGTACCCATCAATATGGACGACAAAACTTCGGATAAAATTTAAGATAATTTCATCTGAAATCAGGTTCAATTCAGCTGACAGCATCATTGCTGTTTTTACGCCGTTTAAATCGCCAAATCTACGCAGATCACAAAAGCAGATTTGTTCGTTTAACATTGGATCTTGGTTGTAACTTCAACGTTTCTATCGTTTCAGTAGGCCATGTAAAAACAAGAGAGGATCTCCTTGGATTAGTTCTCAAACGACAAAGTTGGAAAAAGTTTGCTGACAATATGATGCTGGCGAGATTTAGCAATTGATTGCGAATTTATTTGATTGTTCGAAGTATTGTAGATAAAGTTTTTCTAGAATAAATGAAGATAAATTCGTTTATGATATTCTTTCGGAAATAATCCATTTTCATTTGCGAAAACTTCTACACTCAGTATTTTTTTGCAACAATTTCTCTAAATCTGATTAATTTATTTTAGTTAGATTGGTTGAATAAATCCAAGGGTTTCTTGTATCATTTAGCTTTTGTATTATCTCTGTGATTTGTAGCTTTTAACAACTTTACTACAAGCACAATGTTTAGATAGTAATATTATCGCAATTTTTTCTTAGACTATTAAATTATAGATTTAAATTTATAATTTTACATATGCCAATGGATTATATTGCACCCGAAAATCAATTAGAACATTATTTCATATTTAAAAAAGATTAAAATGAGATAAACATTACAATTTTTGAATTAAAAAAGAGAATTTTCGTATTTTTCGCTTTCTGTTTTAATAATAACCAACTGAGAAATTGGTATTTTGTAATAAAAATTTGAAGCTTCTATGATTAATATTGATTATCCTTGTACAGTGGCATTAGCGAGCACAAATCGAGATACAAACAGACAAATTGAAAATTTCAAACCGATACAGTCGTCTCCAATTATAAGCTGAAAATCTACCCCCTGGTCCCGTCGTAACTAAAGCAGGCAGATCACCACCACATGGTGTGGACGCATGATGAATTTATAAGCCGACAGGGTGCGTTCCTGCGTTTCGTTTTTGCAGGAAACTTCGCTGAATCCGCATCGGTAACGTGTGAAACAATAAAACGCATCTGCTGTCACTTTAATTCTCAACGCACCCTGCGATTGTTGTTGCTGTTTGAGTTATTTCAGTTTCCGAGTTTTCATATTGTGTTTTGTGATGATTTTAACTTTTGTATTAACAAAGGAAGCGTTGACGGTTGACTGTTGACGATTTAACGGGTAAACGTTTTGTTACGATTTCAAATGGTTAATTAGTCGTTGCTTTCTGTTATTAATTGTTGGATATTGTAGTTAATAGATTGTGCATAGAATTTTAAATATATTAATTATTTTTACTAAAGCATTTCGTTTTCTTATTTATCTTAACGACTTTTTAATAAAAAAAACTTTTAGCTTATTATTTTATTCTTCCAAAAATCGTAATATTAGGTGATAATTAAAGAAGATAGGAAGATATACTGCGAATGAATATTAAAAATAAAACTCAGGACCAAAGAAAATTTAAGGAAAAAGCAAATTTCTTTTAAAGTTAATTACTGAATACAGTAGCGCTAATAAAAAATGATATATCTTGTGTCCTACAAATTTTTTACNTTTTAATACTTTGATAGAAAGTGTAAAACGACTAAGTAACAAAAAATATGATCAACTTATCTTTCGAAGATTATTATTGAAACTTGTATATTATACGAATTTTTTAAATCTTTTTAACTTCAACACTGAATGTACATAACCTCATAATATTTTTAAAGGTTTCTTCAGTAATAAAATAATTCGAATTTTGATTTGAATATAACTAAATGAACTAAAATTATTGCATAATATCCTTTGTCGAAATGAAATATTGAATCAGTTTATTAGTTATAATGTCAACGAATATATTAACAATTTTTAAATAATACAAAATATACTTTAAAATAGTAAAATCGTAATAATTAAAGCTATCGTTGTATACAAAAACAATTTAAGGAATCTGGTATAAAGCTGATAACAGTTGTTGCGTAGCTAAACAACGAACGGTCATATTGTTTTATTAATTGCAAGGATTTGAAATTGGATTGTGTCTATTTGTTTGTTTTGTTAGACTGNTTGAAACTTGTATATTATATGAATTTTTTAAATCTTTTTAACTTCAATACTACATGTGCATAGCTTCATAATATTTTAAAAGGTTTCTTCAGTAATAAAACAATTCGAATTTTGATTTGAACATAACTAAATGAACTAAAATTATTGCATAATATCCTTTGTCGAAATGAAATATTTAATCAGTTTATTAGTTATAATGTCAACGAATATATACACAATTTTTAAATAATGCAAAATATACTTTAAAATAGGAAAATATTAATAATTAAAGCTATCGTTGTATACAATAACAATTTAAGGAATCTGGTATAAAGCTGATAACAGTTGTTGCGTAGCTAAACAACGAACGGTCATATTGTTTTATTAATTGCAAGGATTTGAAATTGGATTGTGTCTATTTGTTTGTTTTGTTAGACTGTGTGGATAAATTGGTTCGTATTAATTTTGAAAAGGAACTTTATAGGTGTTTGGAATTTCAAGCAAATTTTCGGTTACAGTTAATTATTTCCATTGTTATTTTGTCGCTAATTTGTATTTGTGGATAATTTGTCCAAATGAAGTAATACATTATATTTTAGCTATTAAATAGAGGAATAATAAAAAAGTAATATAAATTTAAAGCTTATTAAAAACAGAGCAAATAAATTATGTAAAAGATTTACGAAGACGATTTTACCGTGAGCAATGACAGCATACAAAATTAGCATGTCTTATTTTACTACCTCTTTAAGTAAGGAGTCATTAAAATTAAGTTAAAGCTTTTAGAATCTTATGGTTCCTAGGACAAAGAGGAAACAATTTCAACGATAAAGATAGCAGAGACTACAAACGCATATGTTCTTCGTATTTTATGTGCATTGATTTACAATGTAACTTGCTACCTTCAACTGCGAGCAAGATTTTACACGTTTACTTCAACGTACATTTCTTACTAATTTATAGATCTGGATTTTACTTTAGGGAAAATTTTAACAGTTTTTATATAATGATTACATATTTATAATTATACCATTATTTAATCATTTTAACAATCTTCAACCTACTAAAAGTTTTAGAAAGAACAATGCAAAATCGTTCATATTTAGACTAGTTTTAGTTTTTAATTTTAAGATAAATTTTCTAAATAAAAGTTTATTTGGCAATAGTTGCTCTTAAAATCAAATTTAGTATTTTCTTTATTTTATGGAATCCGAAATCATAATGTGAGATCTATATTGTAACTTTTGTACCAAATATTTAAATTAATATTTATTTTTTAAATAAAAATCTAATAAAAAATTATAATTGTATCAGACAAAGGTAATTATTATATTTGATTAAGAACATTTTATTTTAGATTTTAAATCATATTTTAACATATTTAAGAACATTTTTAAATATTGTATTATACTACAATGTAGAATACTTTTTTGTAAAATCTTGCATATAGTACATTTCAGAATCTTAAGTAACTTAGTAACTGTTAATAAAGTACAAATATATTCTGGAATGAAAGAGATTATTTAACACGGTAAACAATTATGATTATTAATTTCAAGAAATATTTCATGTGAACTGCTTTCTTACACTTTATATATTTGTAGCTTTATATCTGAAGTGCAATAATAAATATGTCAACAAAAATAAACGTGAGCCAATTTCTGTATAGAAATGATATTTATAATTTCGTTGTTCTAAGATAAATAGAATAATTAATCTATTTATCTTGCCGTTGTTCTACGATTTAAATCAATTTCTACTAAAAGTTGAACAAAAATATACTAAGAATCATACATTCCAACATACAGATAGAACGTGCTATTCCGTCTAGAAGGTTGCGCTTAGCGAACAGTTACCAATCGCATATATACGTCTGAGGGTGAATTTTACGGTCGACACACTTTGGTACCCCCAAGAGTTATATCATCGCCATATTGTTCTGCGATTTGTCAGGGACTGATTCCAATGGATTTCGATAAATTTTAAACCGCCTAAAAATGTTTCCTTCAATATAATCCTCCATTTGTTCACGTTAAAAAATACGGTTATTACTTTAAGGTTAGGGGTAATTTATTTACATGTTGTTGGGTTATAAATTTTGCTTTGAGCTTCCGGAATATATTTACAAAATTTGGTTGCTTCGTTTGCAGTACTAAGAATATATCATACACCGGGAATTATGCATAAAAATGAGGAAAATTTTAAAAATTATTGACTTAACGACATAAATTGGTTCCTCATTTAAGTGTTCAAGTAAACGAATAAGAAAATATTTTAAGTTATAACTTCAAATCTAAATTTAAAAAAAAAGAATTATGTATCATTTCCCATCATTGTACGGAATGAAGAGAAAATTTAAAAAGAACTAGAAAATGTTGGGTTGTGTTTTAAAAAAGTATTAATTAATTAATGAAAACTTCGTCTAATTAAAGTTGTAGTCCACCTCTGAACAATTCACATTTCCTCACCAAAACGGTAGCTCATGAAATCTGGTAAACGCAATAGTGAACGCGTTTCGTCACCCCAAGAGATTGCCACTGAGTACCAAGACAATTCCAGCGAGCAGTTTGAATAGGAATTGTATTAGATTTAGGGCAGTAATAAAAGTACGTGAATAAAATAAAGGTACCTCCCAAACGGAGTTTCATCGATTTCAATATATCTATTCTAAGATGAATGCAATGATGCTGCGGTATTGCATTTTCAGTTTTTCCTTCTTTTACTCGCATCACACGATTTATGGACAAATTATAAGAAATGAGAATTTTATTGGTTCTAAGGTTTATCTAGAATTTTTTTTAACAAAACCACGTTTGAAAACAACTTAAAAATTAATTTATTTGTAGATATTTACAAACTTTAGACTTTAAATCGAGACTAAACTATATTCCCATGCAATTATGATTAAAATTTTAGCTTCAACTGTTTTCTACATATTAACAAAATACTTTTCAAGAAATATATGTTTATTTAATAATTATTCTTTGTTTATATTTCTAAAAGGATGAAAATGTCCCCAATTTGAACTCTGTGATAGTGATGCAGAAAATTCTAATGAAGTTTTCCAGTATCTTCAAGTGTATATCGTCTCCATTTTCACATCCCTTTAGTCATAAATCGGTTAGAGACACGCAGAATGTTCGAAAATTCCCCTAGATGTGCGTACAACTGAAGACAATGGTTCATGAATACATACACTTCATGGCAAGTTTACGATTATGGGGAGCAACTCGCATACTACTTACTTCTTTTTAAAAGAAGTTTTTTATTCCAATAAATTATATGAAAAATATTATAACTATTAAAGTTTTAATTTTAATACTTTCTTTATTAGTAATATAAAAAATCTTGTAGGTAATGATTGAAATAAAACTGCATAAGATAATTATATTTAAAATATATTAAAATGGATTTAAAATTCAATTATTATTTACGCAGCAACAAGATTTGAATACTTAACCGTTAATTAACTATCATCCCTTGGTTATCCCAGCCGCCATTAAAATTAATTTAATATTTTATTGTTCTTCATAATGAAAAAGTGATTCATATAAAGCAAGGTTAAAACTATAAAAGTATTCAAATAAACTTGATTTAGGATCAAATCTTACAAACTCGTAAAAATATAAGTTATACGAACTGAATTATGTTTTATAAATTATCGAATGAATATGAATTAAAAGTAAAAAAAGTGCATTTTAGTCTTGACTAAAACTATATCACAATTTACGACAAAGTCCCATAGGAGAAACATTTCTAAAGAGGAGAATGATTACAAGAAGTTGGGAGTATTTAAATAAAGAAGACACGAAGAAACACATTGCGATGGATGCTTAAATTTAGTTGCATAATTTAAACTAGTAACGGTGTCGAAAGGGTTAATTTGCTGAGCGTTTATTCTCATTTATGGCCGTTTAGATAAGTTAAAAGTTGAAATAATTATGTTCGGAGTGATTAAAGATGTTTTTACAAGATACTTCAATGGATTTCAAGGACTTGCTTTTAAATTTGTTTGGATTTTCAATTCTCGTGCTCTTCAAACGTGCAAGTGTAATTTTAAGTGGCTTGATTAAGACTACTTTTCATTATTTTAATTAAAACTTTTTGTATTATGATCATAATTAATATAAAATAAATCACTTATTACTTTATAATATTTTTAATTTAATGAAATAAATTAAAAAAATAAAATGTACAATTTAAACTTAACCTATTAATTCAATTTAAAAACAGAATTTTGCGTATTGTGATATTTTTAATAAATAAATAAGTTATTTTATAAAAATAAAATGTAGGATAATAAGATAATGACAAACAAAAAAATACAAAATAAATTATAGTGAGCAAAGTTGTGATATAAAGTAAAGAAGGAAGAGTATCACTTTGTGCTATTATTTTGTAAACTTTGTATTCATCATCTTCATCAAATCATCCATCTTTCTCTCTCATTGTATTCTAAATAAATTCAGTCCCAGAGATCGTAAAAAGTGTTCACATTTTCTTGACAACAGTATCGCTCTACGTACAGTTTGTTTAGTGAACCTGCGGCCCTTATTTTACCGGATATATATTCATATCTGCACGCTTTATAGAGACCCACATTGGGGCGGGAGAAATGGTTTTAGATTATTCAGTTTTAGGATTTTAATTTCATATACATATTATATCCCGTTAAACTCTCTTATTTATTTTAAATATGTATCTATATCTAAGTTCTTTAAAAAACCACTAAATAATATTGACCAGAAATGATATTATTTTCTTTATATCTTATTTTATTAGATTTGTTATAATATTTTGTTTTAAAATAAAAATAAATAAAGGGAAACTCGCTAAATATTTAAAACATTACAAAATATTTAGTTATATTTCGATTCAGTATTTATTTATGTTACGAATTCTTAACTTAATATTGTTTTAAATATAAATAGTATTTAGTTTTATGAATATTTTGGGACGTTTCCTGATAAACCTGCTCTAAGAACAACATCAATTAAATATTAATAATATCAACTGAGATATAGGAATAAATTTATGCTTGTTTCAGCAGAAACATTTGAAATATCTATCCTAGTTAGTTTTCTTTATAATATTTGTTTATTATTAAATTAACCTCAAAAAATGATAATAGTTTCATCGGAGTATTACATATATTCTTGATTAAAAAACGTAATTTAGACAGTTAAAATTGATAAGGCATATATAATTATTATAATCTTAAATGAACTAAAAAAAAAAAGAAGTTAACTTTAAGAAAGTTAAAAGTCTTAAGTAATATCCATCAACTTAATGATCTCAGAAATCTTGTGAAGTCTCAAGAGCTGAAAGAAGTGTATCGCTGTCGGTATAGTAGTTGGTTGTATCGCACAAGCCATCTAACGACATAAAAAAATCTGTCCTTTTACTACCGACACAGCTATCATGGCTATTCGCTTAAAAATTTTCTGCGAGCCTCAGCTTAAAGAGATAATTGAAAGTGGGCTCGTGAGTATCGTGGAACGAGGGATGTTGCTTTTATGAGAATTATTTTAATAAAATTTTAAATACGTGCATGTTTGTTGTTTGTGTGAGGATTTTGGTTTTATTGTTGCCTCTTGGTTTAGGATTTGTTTTCAGCTACGTTCAATTTTGTTGCAAATATTTTATTTTAGGATTATAATTTTAATTTTTGGGTTTATAACTTACGTTTTACAGAATTGGTTAATTTTATTCTTCTTACTTATTTATTCGTAATGAATAATCTTTTTATTACTTACAATCAGTTGGCGATATAAAATTAATTAGGAAATTGTATAGATCATTTAAAATTTTTTGAAAAATTAATTTATGATAATATTAGTTTATAAAGTATCAATAAATTCAAAAAATTAATATAAGGACTTTATTAATCTTTAATTTAAAATAATAAAAGTTATTAATTTTATAATATAGTCGTTAAAGATTTGTTGAAAAATATTGTATATATCTTTTTACCTTCACATAATACAAGAAATGAAGAAGTGTTTGACCGAAACTAATTTTTGAAACCAAAATCGATATTTGAATTTCGGTCGAAGCCAAAACAGAAATTTCCTTTTATGGTTAATTTAAGCTAGCCGCAGTGCGCATTTATTCAATAAGAACGTATTCGATAAACTAATAGTTTTGTTACTGTTATAAAAAAAAAAAAAAAAAAAAAAAATTTTTTATTTTTAGTGGAGCGAGGTTCAAAAAACACGCAGAAAAAAAAATATAAATCAAAAGTCTTTTAATTAATTAGAAATTGAGATAATAAAAGAAATCATAATATATTTCAAACGGCCAACAAATCTAGATACAAAAGTAAATTACTTAATTCGGGTCTTTTTCCCTTGGATAATCATTTCTTAAAACTTATTCTTTAAAAACTATCTATGTATCCTAAACCCTTATCATCGCCGAAAGCCTCCGCGATTTCTTACGAACGTTATGGTTTTGGTTGTAGTTTTGGCCGATCTACTGCCGAAACCGAAACGAAACCGAACACTAAATAATATTTTTAATCATTTAGAGTGACCTCGAGAGAACAAAGTAGTGATATTATCATCGTTAGCTTCAGCATTTAAAGTAAGCTACAGATTATTTTAAATCAAAATTTACAGTGATCTAGTACATGGATTAATAACCTAGAGGGGTTGTTAAAATTTTATTTTTGGATGTTAAATCCATTTGATTCATTTTTTTTTTTAACTAAAAAAGTTACTTTCAATTAATTGAAAAATAAAAATTCTATAAAAAGATAAAACATGATAAGTTTAATTTCAGTTTTATACATAAATAGAAAAATATTAATTTCAAAAATCAATGAATAAAAATGTGCTTTTTATATAATCGTAAAATAAATAAATAAACAAATATTTTAATACCATTTAAACAAAAATACCAACATACAACAATTTACATAAAACAGAAATGTTCAATACTGGCACAATTGTTTTTAACAAAATTAATTGAAAGCTTCACTATTCCAACATTCAAATTCCATTATTAAATTAACGCGAAACATCTGTATTGAAATCTATACTATATTTAGCCCGTGTGTTATCAACATGGACAGCGCGGAAAATAGAGATAATCGGAAACCCATGTCAAATTGTGCTAGTTACTTTTGGCAAATGACAATTATAATTATTCATGGAAATGCTTACATTCACTTTGTTCAATTATACGATTATGAAATTATCAATCTTACTTTTTTAGTAATCATTATTTTAATAATTAATAATTTTCCGTGTTTGTAAACAATTTTTTTTATAAAATATGCAAACCTAGTAGCAATATAGTTATTATTTACAGTAAATGAAAAGAAAAAATAATTTCCTTTAGTTGGATAAAAATAATTTAATGAAATTACAGAGATATTTTAAAATAACCATTTGTACAATTATCTGTAGAGCATAACGAGAGAAACTTTATCTAGAAAATATATGTCCAATTAAAAAAAGGCAAATGATTCATCACAAACTATAAAATGGGAACAAATGTTACATTCGATATAATAAATTTCAAAAGAGATAACAACATTTTTATGTTTGTATTCATACAAAGTTATATCGTACTCGAAAATTCGATAAAATTTCTACATTTAAGAGCACATTAGGCCGTACGAACAAAAATATCATTTCTTCCCGTGGGACGCGAAGAAATTACTTTTTATACGATTACGTAGCGTTTGTATTCTAACAAGAAATGTTCTGGAAAAGTTGTAAAAATTTTATGAACACATAAAAAGGAATCAGAACAATCCCATATTGCGGTTGGAGGACCCTAACTTTAATTTCGTCATTTTAAAGGTGGAAAGTATTTAATAAAAGGTTTAGTTTCGCTTCTATATCTGTTTGTCATGATTTTTATGACATGCTTTTTATTATGATTGTTTCTTTGGGACAAATATTTTTTTCTGGGCCAATGAATTTATTTCACATTAAGTTAACACTTAACTTTCATATTTTAATTTTAAAAAGTCGATCAATTTTAGTTAAATAAAAATATTAATATTAAACAAAAAATTTCAGGTCAAAGTAACGAAATCCTAAAATTGTTTTGACTGACCTTTAAACCGCTGGTGGTATGATTGGAATCAGAATTTTAAGCAGCCTGTCACTTATTTTAAGTCAAAATTTCAAATTAATGAATTTAACTTTAACTGCTCGCTTCAAATTCTGAACTCAATCTAAATCTATATTTCACAAAGTCCTTTAAACTACACTTGACAATATGAAGATTTAAAATGAATTCGCAAAGATTTCATATTTAAAAGAAATGAATTTAAATTAAAAAATCTATTTAAAAAATTTAATTTCGAACAACTTTTTAGATATTATTGATAATATTGATAAATCAGGAATATACTCGATTGAATGTCATAACTGTGACAAATTATATATTGGCCAAACAAAAAGAAATATAAATGTAAAATTTAAGGATCATATGTACCATTTAAAAAAAAAAAAATTTCTAAAGTCATCCCTTGCCCTGCACAGCCATGAAACAGGTCACCAATTTAATATAGAGAAATTAAATTTAGTAAGAAATTGTTAGATCAAAAATAAGTTTAATACCTTAGAAGCGGTATTTATGTTTAAATATAAAGATAAATCATTAAATTTGGACCTTTTCGAAGAAAAGGAAAATTTGTGTTTAATTTTGATATGTTGTTTTCCCGTGTTCTTATAATAATTTGTAGATACACCGGCCGAATACTTTTGCCTAATATTCGGTTATTTGGCCAGGAAGCTCGCAGAATATTCGGTATTCGGCGTATGGTACGGCCGAATATACTATTCGTTGCAAGTCTACTTTAAACTAAATTTAAGGATGTTGTGAATTAAGTTTTGACGAATAGACTAATTAAAAAAAATCGTTATTTTGATTAAATAGTTAATTATTTTCGTGAATGCAGCATATTCCAAAAATAATCAAATTAAAATAGTTACCGTAAAATATAAAATTCAATTTTATATTTTAAAATACATGCAGTATTAAAATAAACAAGTAAAAAAAAGTTATTTTTAAATGCATCCATTTCAACAACATTTTTAATTTTGAAATTTAATCTATTGAACAAGTTTATTATATATTTAAAACAATATTGTCTACATGTAAATAAACATAAAACATATTTAAATTTGTTTTATAAAACCATGAATTTATTTGAATTGTAAAACATATATTTATATGTTTGTTTTTTAAATGGAATAATCAATAAGCTTGCATAAAATTTCAAATAAAATATAAAATAATAAAATATTTCTTACCAACACCCAACACCATGTTGATAGTAACACGTACCTGGAACAAATGAAAGTTATTAATGAAATGAATAGCATTTTAACATCAGTGAAATAACATAATTAAATTAGTAGAAATATATTTAATTTAAAACTACAACATAACACAATAGCAAATCAATGAAAACATTGCAATAAAATGGTGTATTCAAACAAAAATGTAATAATCATAAAATACATAAGGAGTGCCCTTTTATAATTCACAAATAAACAAATGAAATTGATGTTTGAAATCGTAAAAACAAAATGACTTTCAAATTACCCTTTAAAACACAGGATAATAAACTAAACATAATAAATTTTGAAATAAAGCACAATCAGAAACGATTAATCTACTGTAATTAGTCTCACACAAACATAATTTAAAAATTATCTAAAATAAGTTCACTTGTATGCAAGTTGGACATTTTATTTATTGCGGGTATAGTATAATTCGTTTATAAAATGTAGTAAGTATTAATTTTAGACGAAAATGTATTTTTTACGAATAAATTAGAATCACTGGTTTGTATTAGTTGTAATTTAAAGATAGCAACATTCATTGTTTAAGAATATTTTTAAGTATATTATTTAATTTTAAAAAAATTTAAATTATTATCTAAAAGTAAATAAAATAAGACTCATATTTTCAGATTTATAATTTTTTATAAAATGATATTTGAAAGTTCCTAATATTAACATTTAAAATAATATATGCACATATGTTTTTATGTGTCTATCTTAAACATATATATTT
>NEEE01003050.1:16956-38920 GCA_002278615.1 Pogonus chalceus
TTATTAACCTAAAAAATATAATTTTTTGTTTTCCTTTTTGCCCAGGGTCCAGATCGAAGGGGGCCGAGAAAAGCCTCTAAAAATCATAAATATAAAATGAAATTAAAATTGCGGACAGAAATAATTGAAAGAATAATTTTTTTGTTTATTTTTTAAGACTGTTACCAAACTTTTAAAAAAAGAAAGAACAAGAGCTTCAGAACTATCGTATATGTATGATAAGTTTTTTTTTATTAAAGGGGGGCCCAATTTGAAAATA
Organism: Pogonus chalceus; assembly: GCA_002278615.1. Classification (NCBI taxonomy): domain Eukaryota; kingdom Metazoa; phylum Arthropoda; class Insecta; order Coleoptera; family Carabidae; genus Pogonus; species Pogonus chalceus. The sequence continues at coordinate 17,216 of NEEE01003050.1, forward strand.
TTGTCCAGGGCCCAAAAATGCTAGTTATAGTCCTGGATCTTTGTATGTCTTAAGGTCTGGCAATTACTTTCCGATTATTAGTATTAGATTTCCTTTTTAACCGAAACAGATATAAGAATTGATGCAATAAATTTCATTACCATCTTAAAAAAGATCTTTCTAACGTTTTTTTTTTTTTTTTTTATTTATTGTAGAATGAAAAATTATTTATATAAAATTATAAACAGATGTTTACATTTTTCTGCATTAGATTTTACAAATCTACCTAATTTCTTCTATCTTATTCTTACTAGAAGAGATTTAAATCGATTTTAAAATAAGTTTCATTAGAAGCATAAATGCTTTACGTTTAAGCACTATTATTTCTAACACATTAGTTATCGAAATGTCAAATAATTTCATTTATGTTATAATCCCAAAAAATATTTATTTTTAATTTTGACATGTAAATTCAAATCTTCGTCTCTGTTATTTCATTGCTAGTGTTAAGTTTAATACAATAGCAATTAATTCACAAAATGATACTGGTTTCTGATTAAAATTATATAAAAGTTAATTAGATTTTCTAGATATTATTCCAGAAATATAATATTAGAAATAATATCAAAACATAAATACACTGAATTGAACAGATGCACATCGCTGTAAGTATGCTTAAATTATAGCAAGCATATCAGCTTATGTTTCCATATTCGAATACGTAACTCCTCAAGTATCATCTGGTTTTACGAATCCTAGAATCAGTGAATTTCATCTTCGCTTGCGGGCTTTGATACGAGATTAACGGATATCTGCTTCGGATGCTAGAATGACAAGTACGGATTAACTCTTAACTAGATCTACCGAGTGCAGTGTAAGGTTTTGCATTAAATAATCTGTCGTCGTTTTTAACATCTAGTTCAGAGTTTTAATTTTTTTTAAAAAAAAAAAACATGAATTTTTTTGTAGATTTATATGAATGCATAAACTAAAATATTTATATGTATGACTGCGAACAAGTGCTTTATTATTATTTTAACTTTTTATACCTGAAATATATATCTGTCAAGTTCAGCAATCAGGATTATTTAAAAACAACGCTTTAGGATTTAAAATAGTGATTATTAATTTAATAATTTAACATTTAAACGATTTATTATTTAATTTTTTTTCTTTAATAAATATTTAAAGTAAATTATAATAACTAAAGATATTGGAAATATGTATTTCAGATACCGAAGATGCGGATACACAAAAAAAATATGGTATCATTTTATTTCGGGATTATTTGCCATGGGATAAATCGCCTTGTACCACTAGATATATTTGTTTATCACTGTGAAAATGTTTTGATATTCATATAGTGTTATTTGTAATGTAAATTTTCAATTCGGTTATTTTTGTTTGTTATGTAAATTTACGAATATATTGAAACTGGGTCGAAATATTTTTTCCTGTATTATGATTTCGATATTTGATATTTTGTATGTAGATGTTTTAATATTTCAATATATATATGTATATTTTGGTTTTATTTTTTTACAATTTTTGTAAATAATGTTTCTTTTCTATCAAAATAAACTGACTAAAAATTTATTAAACCGTTTTATTTAACTAAATCAAAACGAGTATAAATTCAATTGTAGAATGTAATGTGTCATGAAAAGTGGTAAAATCGTTTAACATTCGACCAATAATTAAGTAAAAGCAAATAGGATAATAAGATGAGGAAATAAATCAGTAGTAGTACATGAAACAGCAATTTCTGTCACCAATAAAAAGGAGTAAAACACAAAATTCAGCCACACAACCACAACGAAAAGAAGCGATACGAAGAGAAATGGCCATAGCGTATAACAATAAACGGTAATGTACGATTATCCTGGGGCAGTAGCATGGGAAGAGGGACAATGATTGGGGCCAATAGTCGCATTTAGCAATCAACTCGCGGAGTGTTCGCTGCAGTTAATTCGCTGCCGGCGATCGTCGAAATTCGGATCAGTGGCGTTCAATATCGCGATAGAAATTGCTTTTCCATTTTATAAATGTCTATCGAAACATATCTATGATTTCCAATAGTTATTTCCATAAAAAAATTAACGAAACTTTCATTAAACTAAATATATATTTGTACAACATAAGAATATGGTGTTTAAAACGGATTATTATACAGTCGAAACTGAAAATTTTACATTTTGTTTTGAAATAAACACAAAAGTCAACTCAAATTAAACAAAGAAGTGTTTAGATAATTTGAATCGACGAAGCTATAGACACTTAGTAAAACTAAGGTTATAAAACTCTTAAATTTGTTTTTGAATCATCTAGAAACGATTGGTGGTGCAATTGAGTTTATAATATGAAGCAGAATGTTATTTAATTTAAATCAATCAAAGAAGTATTTAGGCAGTTTTAATCGACGAAGCTGAAGACACTTCGAGGAACCAAGGGTATGAAATTCTATGAGTAACCTGAAACTAGCTGGTAGTACGATTGGATTTAGAATACTTCACTTGAAACTTCAAGGTCCTTCCAAATAAAATTTTAGAGTCATTTTGTGAATAGATTGTTGGCAAGCTTCCTGCGAGTAGGAAAAAGAGAACATTTTGAATAAAATTTAAAAACTGAGATATTTTATAAAACTAATTTCATTAATAAAGTATTGTAAATTATCACAAAATAATTTATTTTTAAATTTTATTTGAAGTTTTTGTTATTGTGAGGTAATTTAAATAATAATATTTAAAATTTGATTTTAATCGAAGATCATGTGATCGGTAAATGATATTCAATTTTTAGGAGCTAAGTACATATCTTATGTTTGCAGAAAATATTATATAAATATAGTAATAACGTTTGGATTGGATCCAATAATCTGTAAGTTATATCACACAAAAAATAAAACCCTTTTTTCTAATTTCAACACTTCCAAATTTAGATAAAGATTTTGTATCACAAATAAATATAAATAAAATAAAAGAGACGCCACTGATTTTATTCTCCAGGGATTTTGTGACTAGGGTAGATATCAACTAATTTACTAGTGCTGATTACTGAATAGTAAAATAATTTATTTCAACCACTTTTATTTTAAATTCAACTAAAATTTTAAATCCATTCTTCACAAGCGCAATTTTACAATTGAATTTTATCAGATTTATTGCACACAATAGAAATTAATTAATATCAAATATGTTTTAATTTTAACAATATTTAAATAAATTTTTCAATTATTTATATTATTGATATGCTTTGTTTATAAATAAAAATTGAATTTTAATTATGTGTAAATATTCAATTTTGTTTACTGTTAATTTAAACAGTTAGTTTTATCATGAAATGTATTTATCAATATATTTTCAATTAAAATTAATAAAATATTATATGCGTTTGTGCTAAGGCTAATTATTTGTTTTAAATATAGCTTTTTTTAGGTAAGTTAGTTGAATTTAAAAAAAAAAAATTCATACTTTACAATAAAAACAATATCAAAATAAATTTGATGAATGAATCCCAAAAAACAAAATCTGTGATATTTTTTAAAATTAAAATATTGTTATTCTAATAAATATATTATTTAAATCCACATGTCAATAAATAATGATTAATATTATAATATTTGTATATACGTAAAGCATTAAACACAATAAGCAGTTAAGCTGATCAGAACATAATGATTGGATTATTAGGGATGATTCTCGCATGAATTATTTTAACAATGCATTTATTGCTTTTGTCGTTTATATCAACTTTAATAAACGCGTTTATTTCAAATTGTTTCTATTGAATTAATTTAATTCATTCTGATTAATAGACAGTCAATTACTAACGCATATTTATGTTTATACGTATATGTTTCAGACGAATATTATATGTTTTAAATACTATTATACAAAGTTCAGTTGCAGAAATTGGAATAAATATTAAATTTATAGTAAGTACTAAGTAACGTATTACCTAATGTAATAGAATATTATCTGTGAAGCCAACTTCATTTAAACTAAATTTGATTTTACTAATTTTATTACGTAAAAAATAAAATATTAGAGAAATAACATAGAAAACTCATTTTTCTATCATTCTTACGCTCGCTAAAAATCTATTCACAATATTATTTAGAAAATTTTTAATTTGTATGAGGTGGTTTCAAGTTGAGTTCAGAGTTTGAAGCGAGTTCCCGAGTCGAAATTTAAAGCCGATATTGCTCCCTCTAGTTCAGAATAGAGCCTGTTAGAACCCAGTAGACGAAAATAGAGCCCAGTAGTCCTACTAGCACCTACATTGAACCCTGTTATATTATTCTAAGTTCATTATTTTGATATTCCAGTGTGCTTTGTACTAATTATTATTTTTTTAGTTTCTGAATAAATGCTAAATAAAAATATTAAAACTGTAATTTTACTTTATCACTTCACAATCTTTCGCTCTACTTCAAATTTACAGAATTATTTATAGAAATTTGAAATTTCAATTAGTCTTAACATTTGAGAAGTTATTTTATATTATTTCATAATTAATTAGTAGATGATAAATTGAAATTTTCAATATAACATCTTATCGTGAAAAGTCTTAGATTAATAGAAATGATAGAATTATTGATATCTATAATAATAATAACTATCATAAAAAATAGTAATAATTTNAGATTCTAGGGGTCCAAAGTAGGCGCTAATTTTTGTTCCATTCGGGTCCGACTTTAAATCCCAAAGTGATAAAAACGGAAATTTATACCATTTTGAGGCTTAAAGTCGGACTTAATTACCATGGAAATAGAACCGACTTTGAGCCCAGAGGTCCGACAAAGATCCTACCTTAGGAGGCTCTATTTAGGCGTTAAATTTCGACTCGGGTTGTCCAAATCATATTGATTATCTAACTACAAATTTTGATTCAAAATGAGTGATAGCCTGCTTTAATCGCTCTACCAGCTGTTTCGAGGTCATTCAAAACAATTTTAAACTTATACAGTATTAAAATAAATAAATGCAGTTAAAATTAAACTAAACTACTAAAATTATTCTAAATCGAAAATATATAATTAATATTTTTTAAATTATTGAAGACTTCAAAATGAGATAAAATAAAATACTAAAATTGCAACTCAAGAAAAAATAAAAATTTGGAATAATAATTAATAGAAAAAATTGATTATTTATTATGTAAATAATATTTAAATAGAAAATCATTTATTCAAATTTTACAGAAAGTAATAAAACATATTTTATAAAATAAACAAACGAACAATTTATCAAAATGAAGCAGAGTGCAAATGTACCACCTGGACATTGTGTTGATTATATTATAAATGGAATATTTCAATTATGAACCTAATTGTAGGAAAAGGCCGGTGGCGAAATTTATAACTAATTAATTATTCATGTAACCCTGATATATTCATTATAATTAATATCCTATCATATTGAATTATAATTATTTATATTGTTCCTGAATAATCGGGTATAAATAAATATATTGAATAGTCTATGGTAGGTTAGTTTCACTCATCACTTGCAACTAAAAATACTTCATTATTATCTTCTAATTTCTATTCAAATTAGGTAATCAATACAAAACATAATGAATTATTTACAAATGCATCAGATATAGTAGATCTTTTTTTAATTAAAAATAAATGTGAATTAAATAAACAATAGAAATAGTTAATTAAAACAGAAGATGGTGATATTTTAATAACAACTAACTCACAAAGAATTCATTGTAGCAAATATAAAATCATAACTGAGATTATACATTTTGACATTTTCCATTAAGAAAAAGTACTTATTAAGAAAAAGGTAAATAACAAACCTCAATTATTTACCGTGTTTTTTCGAAGAAAAAAATAAAAATGTAATACATTGTCGCTGTTATTTTATTTCTCAAACAACGTTACAACAACAAACCAAAGTTGTAGAGTTTTTTTTTTCCTGCTAAACTAATTAAAACTTGCATTAACTTTGCTCATTTTAATTCAGCCCGTTGCAATATAATTGTTGTGCATGCTTCCCGCAGGCCAGTTCAGCGGTGTAACGCACAACCCTAATTCTAATACGGGTACTATAGAATAGATGATTTACCAGGAGGTGGTTTTACATACCATCATTTCACTCGGATTCTATTGCGGAATATGGCATAGCTGTTTCAGAATTTTCAGGAAAAATTGAGATTTGAATTAAGTATAAAGGAAAAATAATAAAAAAATGTTGATTAAAGTTTAAAAAATTAATTTGAAATAGTCTTAAATCATAATGATCCGAAGATGAGTAGAATATAAAACTATACCCAACATCATTCGTAGCACTTTAGGGCCGACTACCTTGGGGCACTCTAAAGGCGTACGTGCCCTCCTGTTATACTGATCTCCAGTGTGCCCTTCATAACCGCTGATCTTCACAGGCACCGGAAGGGTTTATACCGTGGTGTTGGCCGAGCAGTTCCGAGAACCGTCGACGAGTTTCTCGAGTTGAATGTTGAAAACTGAAGTAGGGAACCAAGCTTACTGGAATAATATGGTATCACATGGGAAGGGAAGTGCTCGTATGGAAATAATTGGTGTGAATTTATGAATATGTTTGTGTTAGTAATGTGATTCTAATGTAGATTTAGGAGCGTGTTTTAGTCTCTGCTTCAAATGGAAGACATATGTATGTTGAAGGTTTTACAGCGATAATTTATACTTTTAATTTTTATTTAATTGTTTTTTAAATATATTTTAATGCGCGTTTTCCTTACAAACTTATAAATACATAACTATTTTTTTAAATCATTCAAATTTATCAAAAATAATATTCCAACATAACACCTAGTCAATAAAAAAACTTCCCACAATAGGTCTCTCCCACGATGTTCCATTTGAAGAATAATATAAACATATTAAATAGTTTCTAAATAACAAAATTTTAAAAAACAAACTACAAAGGTAAAAAAAAATATATATAAATGATGTAACTAAGCAGTTAAAATATAAATATTTATAATCTTATTCCAAACTTTACAATATTAACCGTATTTTCCATGTAAACGAATATTATAGCAGTAAATGTGCAAATAGTATGAGTTGACCCCATGGCATAAGGGGTTAATAAAGTACCACATCTCAGGGGTACCATTGATAATTATTATTACAACCAAGTCTGCAAATGTTGTTGGAAGGGTCTGTTGCATAGAAATTGCATTGGAAATGCCGAAATTTGCGCTTACTAGCATTATTATTCGTATTTAATGAACAAAAGTAAACATAATAAACATAAAAATAAATTATTTATTATTATCAACAATTAATCATTTCAAAACATGCAATCCAAGGTTTATAACAGTTTACATATTTCAATAACAATAATCTTTTATGGTGAATTATGTTTAATTAAAAATATGAAACTTTTAAATTGCTTTATAGGATCTAGAGAAGCTAAGAATTGCCATAGCAGTTTATAATTTCAAGCAGGCTATCACTCTTTTTTTTTTTAAATATATAAAAGTGACTTAGATAGAACACTTTAAATTATGAACCTTATAAGATTTGTACCACCTCTGTTGGTCAAGGTCCTTCAAAACAAAATCTTAGAAAGTAATGTAAATAGTTTTAACAATTGAAATAAGAATTAAAAAAAGAGTTTCACTTCTGGCCTTTCCTGTAGTTTAAATATAATTAAAAGCATAAATATTTTAGATAGCATGCTGGGCACTATTAAACTTATCTAAATAATTTGAAGTACTTTTTAAATTCTAAACTCAATATACATATAAATGACAGTTAATAAGTGTATTATGTTTCGAATGCAATTAACTAATCTAAATGTTACTTAAATCAAGTCTGATAAAATGTTATCATATAACTATGAAATTATATTTAAAAATTTAATTTAATTTTTATCAAATAATTTGTTGTACTTCGTTTATCCTAATAGATTTTCCCATCATTATAATATAGGAACAATATTGCATAGATGAGTGGTTGAGTTAATTGAAGATTAGACCATCCGACGAAATTCTGACGGGCGCTGGATTACCGACTTAGCACTGTTCTATCTATCCATTTCCCCTCGACCATGTTAAGTCTATAATTCTTTGCATAATACACTGTTTCATATTTCGATTGTAATTAGATTTATATTAGATTACATTCATAATAAAAATAAAATATTGTTTGCATTAATTATTTAAATTCACATAAAGCTTTTGTTTTAAAATAAAATATATTTCGTAAAACAATATGTTAATGTTTCGAATCATTCTAGACTAGAATGAAAATATAATAATATCGTTAAGCTATGAGTTTAGTGATTCTCTAACTAAATTAAGCGATGTCTGTTTGTTATTTTAATATTTCGTTTTTGGATTTATGATTCTAATTCCATATTGATTAAATTTGGAAGCTTATCAATTTTTTTAAGTCTTATTTTACCCTTCAAAACAATTAGATTATCGTTATTTATTCCAAATCATTTATTAAATATAAAAAATTGTAGGCATAAAACTAACAAGTAATTTTCAAAACAGTTGCTAAGTTACTGATAAAAAATTTATATAATTAAACTTAAATTTAATGTTAAGTATAAATAATGTAATTCGAAAACTTTAATTTATTGCTTCAACGGTTCGTAAAGGAACATATAAGGACTCCAAAAATAATTAATAATAAACATATAACCAAATTCTAATCACATCTAACAATACATAAGCACGCGTATCCAGAATATACATACGAGTTATCTGGAGAAGTTAAAAGCGAGTCTGGAAATTTAGAGAATAACGACTCATTTCTATTTCCCTTGGAAACGTAAATGAATAAGAGAATAATTGGTTTCTTGAGTCTTCATGACATCTGGCGGTCTATAAACAGAATTAGTGTGAACCACGAAGCAATGGCGGCTCGTTTGAGAATATGAGGTGTCTTGGGACCAGCTTTTAGTTTAATAACTTTATTTCTGAATACTTGAACAATAGCGGTATAATGTGCCCTGTGAGGCCAGATTAAATAAGAAAAAGAATTAAGACGAAATAAGTAATATCTACCGTTGCACGTGTCTCAACAAAAAAGCAATTTATGATAATAATATTAATAATCTATTTAATTTCGTTGAATATTATGGAGAGAGAGAGAGAGAGAGAGAAAAAAAAAAACAATTCAAGTTTTTTTTTACGTTGAGTCGTATCAACATATTCTTATAATTATAGTCGGCGCCACGAAGCAATGCAATTGTGTAATCATTGTACGTTTACATTGTAGAGCGATCTGAAGCGTTTAATGTAAAAATTTTTCAGATAAATTGAGAAGTATCAATTAAGAATTAGAAAGATGAAAAAGATATGAACGTTTATTGAAGTAAAATATCAGCTCATTATTATGTAATTACGTTGCTTCGTGGCGACGACTATATAATTTCAATTTTAAGTTATTCTTATGACTAAAGTAAATTGTAACAAAATCAATATTTGAAGATTTGATGTATGTATATTGGATTTAATTCTAAATTTAAATTTAATATTAAAAATTCCATAAAAATTTTTGTTCAATAATGTGCTAAAATGCTTTAATATTTTAACAGGAAGGCAAAAAATTAATCAGTGTGACTACCCTTAAAAATTCCAATATATACACATTTGGGGAAACGTTTGTATCGAATTCCTATCAGATTTTTTAATGAACATGTTACATTGTTTTAATGCATACACTGACAAAGTAAAGCTTTATCATTTAGAGTTTCAGTGTAATCCAATTACGACATAGAAAAACAAAATAAAATTAATATGTTCATGTAACTTTAGACGTAAAAGAAAATATTTTTATGTGGTAGGAAAATAAATGTAAATATTATGTTACGATTTTTCTGTGATGTCTGCATTTTAATATATTATTTAGTTGTATAAATAAATCTTTAATCTTATTTTCCTCGCTAATAATTAATATAAGTATAAACAAAAAAGAAAACAAAATATAATTACATATTTATTAATAAATCTAGAAAATACTAACCGTAATTGTGTTTAATAATTAAAACAACTATTTTCTATATATTATTATAAACTATGTTACTTAAAACAATAGCTACATAATACAGGAAAATTGAAATTCTAAATTACATGTTTATGAATAGTCATTTAACTACAGGGTAACCTAACATTCAATTTTCAAATAATGTGGGGTCTTCAAACCAGTAATTTTAAATAAAACGAGTAAATAAATAACGCCTAGGTTTAAGTATAATTTTCGGATTATTTTATCTGAAATTATATGTCAGCTAGAATAGATAATTTGATATTTGAACATTATAATTAAATCTTGTAGCTAACAATACATCATAACTTGATAAAAATTAAAATATATTAATAATAACATATGAATGTATTTAGAAATAAATTTGTTTGTAAAATTCGTAGAACATAGCAATTTTATTATCAAATAAAAAGAAAGAAACAAACACCTAACCTACGTGGAACATCACAAATTTAAATCAACAACACTTGGCTGACCTTAGTGAAAATAAAACACCACAAATATTTCAACAGGAAGAATCTGCCTCCGCGAAGAACAATCTAATAGCAAGCTACTTGAGTATTCATGATGAAGCCGTGGTACTTCCATCCATGGGGAGTGAAGCGTACAAAAGTTGTTTCTATTGGAATGGGAAGCGGGTGGGAGACGTGTAAGATTAATACGAAGTACTTCAGTGTTAAATAAAAACGTAGCTCGGACAAGCTGGGGACGCGCGCACCAAGTATAATAGCATACTTAAAATTAAAACTCATTTCATTAACGGAAAGTAAAACGACGTAAATTAAAATATATGAGTCTGGAAAAGTGTTAGTGCCGTTTTCGTCATTCTAACTTCCAGCCAACTTGGTTAGTGTTACGAAATATTTTTATTTTGTTTAAAAATAAATAACATTAAACATTTAATTTTAAAAAATATAAGGGTTGAAGCGAAACAAATTTCATACACATAACACATTTAATAACTGGATATTATGTTGAAAACCAGAAGTAATAATGATGATTAAATTGATTAAAGATAAAAAAAAAAAAATAATTAAATATGGCGAATTACAATTTTCCAATGAGATGCAAATGGTTCTATTTTGTGAAATTTAAAATAGTTAAAATTAATTAATAAATGAGTTGGCAATCAAAATATTTGATCAAATTAAATAAACAATGCGGTTTATTTCAATTAAATTTATAATAATTAAAATATATATCAAATACTTCTAACAGTAGTGGGAAATCAACGAGATACATAGCGTCATTATCGGAAAAATGTAACTCTTGAAGAATCGTTTAATTGAGTTTTTTTTTTTTGCCAGAATGTATTTTTTTTAAAACATAAATATTTCATATATTTTGATCTTTGACCAGAAAAAAGTTTGGTCATCTATTTTATTATTCATATGCCTACATGTATAGTCGGCTTACTATAACAAAAATTTCGTGCCCAAGTAACTGCAGGGCCTAATAAACTCAATAAAGTTAATATCAGCAATAAACTAATAAAAAAAAATTGTACTTGAATCGGATTAGAAAAATATTGTCAGTATTGTTTTGTCAAATGAGTTTCTGAAGTTAGTTCAAAAATAAAATAAAAATATATAAATTTCAAAATATTAAAATTTGTTATATCAAACTGATTATAATAGCTATTTGTGTATTAAGAGCGCAAAGTGGAACATTGTCGATTGAGAGGTTGTTCTCTCGAAATCGACAATGTCCATTTGCGCTCGAAACACACACAAGATTTTTTCTACAGTCGCCACAATGAGTCATCCACTATAATAAATTTTACATAGCAGGGCATTTTGTTTGGTAGGTTAACTCTTCCTTAAAAATTAATAAATAAAAAGATGTATTTCGTGAAGAACAAATTTATATAAACATTTCAAAATTAGATACAATTCTTTGTGGTTGACCTAGTTTGGAATTTAGCAGCTTTAATTCTTAGCAAGTTCATTTCTTGTGGTATATAAGTTAACCACAATTTCATTAACCATATCAAAAACTACATTATTATTGATAAAATAGAAACAAATAATTTAATATTTCTTTGTGAATTAAAGCTATAAATATCATTAAATAAGATTTATTGTAAATAAATTTAATATGTTATAAACACATATAAATAGCGTAGTTTAATGGAATAAAAATTATACCTCACCGTTGTATTTTTTTTGCATTTTACCGGTAATGATCTATTTGCCGGTGACCATGCCGGCAGCGCCGGCTTAAAAATCATGTGTATTAAGAGTATAGAATATTTTTTATTTATTAATATTTATTTATAAATTTGTATAAATAAATTTTATTTTGTTTTATTTATTTTATTTACTTTTATCATAATAATAAGTAATATTAACAATATACTAATAAACAATTTATATAACCAGCGATATAACATGTGAAAATTGAAATTATTCTAAGTCCAANATAAACAGTAAAATATGTGAATTATCGGCTAAAACATTGAAAAGGTTCTTAACTAAAAAATTTAAATCGAACGCTATTTTATTTTAACACGTCGATATAGTAAAAACAGTTTTATTTCATCCTTTTGTAAAATGTTTATGTGTTCCCTTTACTTGTTCTTTCCGAGTACTGCACAGAGGGCACAAGTATTGGAATCGACTTCTTGTCTACTTGTGTTACGTGGCTTTGTATGTACTTTGACTTTAGAGCATCTATTCTATTGATAAATAACTTATACGCCACTATCCACGATTTTACAGGTTCTTCTATCAGAATATTTAAGTAGAATTGAAAATAAGAACCAGTTACTTGAGAAAATCTGAAATTTACATAAGGCTTTTACATATATTCCTCGAGATCTATAACCTTTTTTAATATTTCTAATTATTTTCCCTTCAAATAAGTATACAGTTTTAATTCAATCAGGAAGACTGCTAATCTATAATTTAAATATTAATATAAGGTCTTTTTTCTTCAAATTTTACTTTGTCTTGACTATATTTATTTAAATTACGTGTCAAAAATAATATTATTAAATAAATTTTCTAACTAAAGTAGTTCTTTGTAAACATGAAAGAAACTGTTAAGAAAACATGAATACAATATGAAAATCACAGAATATTATATTTAAGAAACATAATATTTATTTAAAGTACGAGAATGATAAATCATAAATGAAAGTCAAGTAGTGAATTATCTAAGAAAATGTAACATCACTTCCTGTTTCCTGCTAGCAAGTTCCAACACCGGAACGGACTGCGAGGTTAAGGGTCACAGGTCGTGAGGAAACATCTAACTTTATCCTGTTTTATCCTGTTTTTATTGTCTGGAGAAAGACATCATTAGGCCTGGAGTTTACGGCATTCAGATCTCTTTTACTATCGGCGTTAAAGTACTCTTGTTTTATTTATAGTTGCTAGGAATTTATTTAAAAGGATGACGCTTTTGACGTATTTTATTCGTTACTATAATTTTAAGATTTATTTCTTTTGAGAACATATAGCAATTATTTTATATTTTAAAAATACAGTAAAATATCGAAACCTAACCTCTAAATCAAATTGTACTCTATGTTGCATAATATTATAATAATCTCATTAGAACCCAACACCGGCAAAGTTTCAATAAATAAAATTAATTTATTATATACAACAGTGTTTCAATTTACTACCATAATTGCAATAATATTAATATTAATTCACGAAATTAATTTTATATTATGGGATACATAGTAATTATTTATTTGTATAATTAATTATGTTTAGGTACTGGTGGAATATTTAATTCACTATATCGTTTCATAACTCAAAATTAATAAAATGTCAATAAATTATTTATTTATTTAATATTATTCGCACGTATGATTTATAAACAATAATTCTAATTTTGAATAATACAAAACTGAAATAATATAGTTTTGGGATAAATTTCAATATACCTAAATTTATTTTACATGTTTCGTTATTATTCATAATATATTAAAAGTTTTGTATCTATTTGTATTGAGCGTTATTTGCAGAAATATGTTATACGAACATTGAAAACTCAAAGTTTCGAGACCAATTTTTTTCAGAACAGATTTTTGATCTAATGTTGAATTAACTTTACTGGTCTGTAACTGTTTTTAATCGATCATTTTTAATTAATTTTACTGTGTAATTGAAAATTTATTCAACTAATTTGGTACCGATAAAAGTAAGCAATCAAAACTTTAAAAAAATCTTGTTATAAATTGTTAGTAACCTGGAAAGTTCCCCTAATAAAGTTGTCTTGTAATCGCAAAGATAAGCTTGAAAAATCACTATACAGTGACCGTTTTCTTTAGAATTAACATTTCCCATTATCTGTAAGACCAATGCGTTACTTTAACTAAATGATGTAATTAAGCTGATTTTAGCGTCTACTTGAAATTAAAGTTAACTAGTACTTTAACTCTAAACTGTAGTTGTTTTTGTAAGACGAACAATATAGGCGTCTTAATGAGATTTTTTTATCGAAACTAGAATTTAATTACTTAAATTTTCTAATTTGAAAGTATAAAATATTTCAGATCTTACCATATTTTGAGGATACTAGAGTTAAACTGGTACATACCTGCAAACAAAAAGAAATTTAAAATTTAATAAAATATTCAATATATGAGAATAGTAAATTAAAAGATATAAAATGATAAATGTAAAATGTATATATCATAATTAGTAGATTTCTCATGAGTATTAAATGTAAAAATATGTATATATATAATAACCAACTATTTACATTAAAATCCACTATAACCAACATAAACAAACATAAACAATGTAATATGTTGACACAAAAACTCTAATGGCTATTTTCACAATTTCCAAATTTGTCGGTTCATCAAACAAATTAACAGTAAACAATTTCTATGTCCCGGCGGTAGACAGGTCTATACAGGTCGCAAATGATCGACCAATCAGCAATTGCGCTTGATTAGGTGCTTCATTGATTAGCCAATTGACACAACAGATGATATTGTCAAGCTAACTGCGGGTATTTCGTGTATTTAGCTCAAACGGGACTATATTACTCATATCTGGGGAGGATTTAGATAATAATTGTCCGTAAAATAAAGAATTTCCGTTGTTCAATCCAATTTAATTTAACTATTTTTCGTTATTGCATTGCAATTAATATGATCAATCTGAACTAATATTAGTTTAGTGCAACGACCCAAAAATTCAAAATATAGCAATTTTTTTCAAAATTAACAAGCTATTATTTTATCTGTCAAAAACGATAATTTTTGAAGGCTAATAAGTAAATATCTTTTGAAGTAAAATAATAACAATAACAAAAAATAATTTTCTTCTAAATATCGTAAAAATAAGTTACAACTTTTGTTGCTATTTTCAACTAAAAAAAAAAAAGAGCGTAATCCGAATCTGCGCGCAGATAATCCGGGTGCTCATGCACAAGTAATGTCATCTTGTCATCTGTCTTTGATTTGAATTAGCATTCTTTAACTTGGGAACAAATTTCGCATTTGTAGCATGGATATGCATTCTAATTTGAATATTGTACAGGTAGACTTTATAAATAAAATATTAGGCATTAAATTATGCATAGGAGATGCATTGACTGTTCTTAGAATTATGCATATACATCAACTTCAGCTTTAGATTTAATAAATAATATTGTGTTAGAATTTACAATTTTTGCATAATAAACATAGTTTTAAAAAAAATATTATATAAAGAAATTAATAATATTTACGACTGATACTGAATTAGATATAACTGATAGGATTTGATTTCTAAATTTGTATTGGTAGTTCTCTTGAGATTCAATTCAACTTTAATATATTGATTAGAAGATGAGTTTTTGGGTTAAAAGAACTAAATAATGAAAATTCGATAAGTTATATGTTTGGTGTAAGTGTTACCACTCATCAGATTATCTATACAAGTAATTATAAATTCCCATCTACCTTTGAAATTAAAGCAGGAATTGGTGAAACAGCGAATTACCAGGATTCGAACCCGAAACCCTTGCATCAAATTAGCAATGCAAATTACCGGTAGTGGAGTATAGATAGAGACACCTAACCTTACTTTTGCGAACAAATGTGATCGTCTTTGTTCGTGTTTGTCCGTCAGTGAAGTTCGTAGTAGTGAAATATTGTTTGGTATTGTTTAAGTTTAAAAGGGTTTGAAGCTTGCGTCCATTGTTTTATATACAACAAAACGATGTTATGGTAATTTACTAGCTCCTCGGCTTTTGGTCGTGAGTGTAGTGAATGGATTTTCTGCTGGTTATGCTCTAGTTATTATTATATGGATGTTTCATAAATTAGTTAATTAACAATCAGGATATAAGCGTATGTTATAGTAAGTATGTTGTTATTATTTACACAAAATTTAGCTAATACTCAAATATTCACTGTTGTTAATAATTAAATGAGGCTTTAAACAAAGCATTATTTATATTTATAAATTTATCAAAGTACATACTATCAACAGCTGTAAAAAATAGGAAACTATAAAACTGTAATAATTTTCTATATTCCTAACAAAGTCAATTTAATATATAAAATAAATTAATATAACTATTGGACAAATATTGTTTAGGGTTTTAAAATATAAATAAATTTAATTATTATCTTATTAATTAATTTTTAATTCCAATAAGACTTAGAGTGAGAATAAATTAGGAAAGTAATTATAATCAATATATAATAGCGCATTAGAAGAAGTTACTTCTAATGAAAAATGAATAATAATTTAACTAGTATTTTAAGATGATTTATAAAATGAAACTATTAATTAATGCATTTCAGTTTTAAAAATAATAAATCATGAAATTAAGCTTTCTTATAAAATTATTAATTGGTTATAGAAAGTACGAAACATAAACAATAAAACGTCCAGTATAAAGGCCAATATAGCACAAACAATTGTTCAAAGTAAATTATTTGTTCTTGTACTGTTGAAATAAACAATTGTCCGATTACAATTCGTCCTTTGTATCACATGGTAAGTTAATGAAGAGTGTAAACCCATTTGCGGATTACAAGCTAGTCTTTACCGTTGATGCTCAAAACGGAATAGAACAAGCGACACGTACTACAGAAAATGGATTAAATTAACAACACACTTAATAAATGCAAATATTTCACTAAGTGTTACAATTATGCGCATTGCAGTAAATGGACATCTCAATTTGTTTAAGGATTTAGTACTTGCTCTTATCTTAACTTTACTGTTAATATATATTATAATAATAATTATAAATATAAATTAAAATATATTTGGCGTAATTTAAGAACTCATAACATTCAAAATTTATAAATAATTTCAGAACCAATATGTTCTTTAAAGCATTACATTAATAACAATAAGGAATAGTATATTCTGTTATCAGTTTGGAGTGAGGCATAATTCAATTCAAATGGAAACAAGAGCAGAATAGCCATTCTAAACATGTTGCAGACTTTCTTTTATACTATAAATTTAGTTGAAATAAAAGTAAATACATAATAAAAACTCTAAATAAAGTTTAATAGGTATTTATTTTGATAATTAAAAAATGGCTAATAGAAACCGTAACTTGGGGTTATGCGTTACAATAGTTATTTGTGTATTAAGAGCGCAAAGTGGGACATTGTCGATTGAGAGATTGTTGCCGCGCNTTCTATTCTTACTGAGCTATTCAATCTAATCTAAGCATTTTAGATTTTGTTTTTGTACATGAATGCCCTATTTTATTTCTATACTCCTTAGCAGAGCATATTTTGTTTGGTTATGTAATATACTAACAGAGCAATTATATGTCAGATTGACTTGTGTAGGTAATAAATGTGTAGGTAACGACAGTGGTATTAATTTTTGACTAAACATTTCCTTTAAAAATGTAAACAAGTAACATTTTATAAAAATTTGGACAGCGAGTGTTTTTTCTACTTTGTCGCTCTAGAAATTTAATATCTAATAGTTTTAATTTTCACTTCCGGAAATTATTTTATTTTTCATAAATTCAAATGATTCTACATATATATTAGAAATCTTCTGGATTAATATGTTATTGTATGTTATTATGGTAATAAAAATAATTATTTTTTATAATTGTTTGTTGGATTTAAAACTGGAATGGACAAATTTCACAGTGACCATTTTCTAATCGATGTATAAACCGACTCTGAGGTAACTTTCAGAATTTAAATATGAAAATTAAAACATATTCCTGTGAGACCGAAGGGCTCTGGTAATTTTTCGTGCGTTTCAAAGCAATTTATAATCTTGTTCTTTTAAAGCAGCAAACAAGAAAGTTTTTTGTAAAAAGTAAAAAGTGAAAAATCCCTGCGGGCTACCAAACTTGTGCATACTTATGAAACACAGCACGGGGTTTGCATATCGTTGTTTCCCCTTTTCTTGCTCTATGCACAATTCTTATTATTATTAACCGTTTTGCTTTTAAATACGGACAATATAATAACTGAAATTTAAGAATATTTTGGGTAGTTTAAACTTAAATGTTATATTTAAATTAAATGTTCACAAATGCTGATATTAATCAAAAATTAACAACCAAACATTATAATTACAGCTTAAATGAAATGAATATTTGATAGTTGTCACATTAAATTTAACAACAAATCACAGTAAGTACACAAAACACTTTACTTAGTCCTATTAAAATAGACATAGCACTGAATGTCGCAAAGGTTCAACATACCAGGTAAACAAAACTCGTATCCTGCAAACAAAAGAAGATGATACAGGATTCAACAGAAGCAATGTGAAATGCGACAGTTCATGCTTGTTTGCTCTTTGTATCATGTGATATCCGGGCGGGTAACCTGACGTATGCAAACAAAACAGATTTTGGTTTCATAGTTTCTAATTTCAAACGATTTCATTTATTCTATATGTTTCCAGTAATTTCATTTTCAATATACTTATTTATTATTAATTAATTATTACTAATTAATATATTAAAAAAAAATTTACCAAATCAAACCAAGATGCTGCTAATAGTTATATTTATTTGATGAATAGTTTCGCAATAACATAGCTAGGCTCAAATTCTCAGAAATTCATTTTTCCTAAATCAGATTAATGTAATACCCACTTAACGTGCCCAATCCAGTGAATGAAACATACAAGAAAACTGGATATTTTTCAATTTAACGATGAATCCTTCCTCGTCCCAAGAGAGATTTATGATCCAAGAGTGGACAAAGTATTGTAAGTCGTATGTTTTCTTTCCAGGAAGACAAATAATGTACAAGGTCTACGTTTGTAGACCAAAAGATCAGGAATTGAATAATATAGAATTCTGCAGAAAGAGCTGCGACAATAAAAGTTTTGTTTTTATAAATATTGACTGACTGATATAAACTGTAAAAACATTTGAATAATATAAGTGTTTATATCTTCTGTTTATATATAATATTATTCGTTTATCGAAAAAAAATGTATAATTCAACCCATTTGGAATTTAGAAAAGTATAGTCAAATAAATCAAATTTTAATATTTAATTAAAATAATCATAAAAATTTTAATGAAAGAGAATATATCATAATAATCTTTTCAGACATTTATAAAATATTCATATGAAAATAAAATGTTTATTTATTTACAACAAAACATTAAATTAGACGCACAAAATATCAAAACGTTATTATAATTCCATTACATGTCAACAAAAGAAACAGACAGAAAAAGAAATTTTAATTTACAAAATAAATGAATTGCTACATAAAACAAAAGAAAAACAAATGAATTTTAATTCTGCATCGCTTTTGTTATCAGACAATTCATTGGCTTCCATATTTGCTGATTCTCAGCATATAAAATTTTCACTATAACTCATGGTACATACTTAAAATTCACAACGTTAAAAAATCAACAAAAGCTAATATTCAATCAATCCAGGACATTCAATTTTTTTTTTAATCCAACAAACAAATGCACTGATCAATCAAAACAAAAAGCTGCCATTTTAAAAACATCTGCATTGGATATTCATACAGTCATTTCTATATACTCAGCATCACCAGTGGAGCGTACCCAATTTGGTGGCATTAACTTTCAGTTCAATACAATATCTACATCTACATGACGGAATCAAGGAAGCATAGGGAACAATACACAGTTGTAACCGAATTTGATGTTGTGCATATTAGGAATTTATGCGCTTCATTGTACTATATGCTAGAATTGAAATTGAACCGGTATTCTACCGGTTACTGCTACCGTACCCAAGCATTAAACCATCGATTATAACAAAGATGGAACTATTTTCCTCTAGAGTTGTGCTGTTACAAACTCACAATTGCAATTTCTTCATACGCTCATTTAAATTTCTAACATTTAATTAGTTATTTTCTCATTCAAATTAATAAATTTTACTAGCAATACTTTCCATATTTCGAATTTCCATTAAAAATCTCAATATTGCAACAATTGTTGAATTAGCCATTTTAGCAATGTTATTTTATAAAGAGATATTTATATTATCTATTATTAACAAATTATATATATAAGAAATTATGATATTTCAAATTATTACTTTTTATTAGACTTATCAAAAAAACCTTTTTTGATAACTACGTCGAACGTAGTAGGTTTAGAATAGATTCTAAACGGCTAATAGTATGTTTGGATTCAGAATTTTTAGCAATCTGTCACTGTTAAAGTTCTCTCACGAAAATTCAAAACTCAACTGGAAATCGTTCTACAACTTACTGGTGGAAGGTTTTAAGAGTAGAATTTTAGAGAGTAGCAGAAAGATCGAGAAATGAGTTTTCTTACTGGTTTTGTTTTCTTGGGCTAATATTAAATGTATTATAGTGTCCTAATATTTTTATTATTTTGAAAAATATATGTTAAACTTTAGAAACAATCTTAAAACTAATTGAAATTGATTGTTTGTTATTAAAAGTATACGAGAGTACTAAACAATAGACTAAATAGTGTCGATAACTGACTAATGTTTGCGATACAATTGTCAAATATTAAGAGCTTAAGTTCATTCCACAATTTTAATAATTTGTATATTGTATATTTTCAATTAAAGTTGTAATTTCGATAAAAGAATTTCAGCCAAATTCTTATATCATGAAATTGTATAAAATTTAATATTTATTTACTAGAATTTTCATTATTCCCCAACTTACTTCATTTTATACATATACAAAACTCAAAACAATTTTGTGGAACTTACAATAATTTTGAATAAAAAGTTTCAAGTTCTAGGTTATGAACATAAATAAAACATAAAACATAAAACGCCACGTTGTCTGTGATTTTAAATAAGATTAGTGAAGTATTTCAAGAATGTAAGCAACATTTTGAGCATATATTTGTTATCTTTAGTGGTAAAAAGTTCTTAGGTACTAGGAAAAACAATGGCTAATGCAACACGCAATAACATTGTCAACATATAACAACTGTCTGTAGATATCATGACTTCGGCTATCGTCGTATTCAAGCTACATAATATCTATTGTCTACACCTAAGGCTCTTTGTACATATTATTATACCGTATTGCATTACATCATGTATTATTGTAACATTGATGTTATAGACAATAATCTGTAGTATATTTAACCTAGATTAACTTAAATTTTCAATTGTACGTTCTTAAATTGTAATAATTGTATATAAAAATAAAATTTATTTGATTCAATTCAAACAATTATTAATAAACAAAAAAATCTATAATTTAAATTACATTTAAAAAATATTTATAAAAATGAATAAAACAATTAACAAAAAACCAATTTCCGTTAAAATTAAAAAA
>NEEE01003050.1:53372-77470 GCA_002278615.1 Pogonus chalceus
AAAAAAAAAAGTTTTGTATAATTACTACACTTGATTTAAATTTTGATTAATGTTTAGCCTATAAACTTCCAATACATTTTTTAAAATTACCTTGGAAATTTTTGACAGTGTATTTATAAAGATTCAGAAAGCATCTAATTTTTTTATAATTTAATAAGGATGCCTGGTTGTATTTTAAAAAAACAAAATATTAATATTTTTATTAGAAATATTTAAACGGAAAGAATTTAAATGATAAAAATCAAATAAAATCCTTTTCGGAACTCTTAAAAACTATGTATTTGCAATTTAAAAAAATTATGTAAGAAATGTAAGATTATAACTAGTTAAAATTCTCATCACTTTAGAGCACAACTAGAAGCAATCAAAAGGATTCATTCAAATGCAAAAATACAAAAATCATCGCTAAACTGCATTTATGGACAAATTTTTTAAAAATTGTGCTGCTATAAACAAATTGTCGTTTTATGCAATATTTCTTTAGTTAGTACAATTTTCTATGGAGATCAGAGGATCTTGTTATAAACAATTTCTACTGTTTATAAACATTATTTTTAAATGAATTTAAGTGCATAAAATGAAATGTGACAAGTTTCCATCTTAAGAAGAGTATTCCATATACTGTAGTCAGGAAACCACACAGTCGGGAATCGCAGTAATGAGCAATATGCGTGGTGCACTGAAGTGAAAGAATAGAATACACGAAGTCCCTTTTAGCATGTTGGCATGACGGTGTCAAAAATGAAATGAAAATATGTAAATTAAAAATTATTGTCCGAAAATTCTAGTGATACAGACATCTCCATCCAGTTGGCGTCATTGTTTTAATTTATTTGTTTTAGAAAACAAATTTTATTCAAACGGGTTTTATCATATATTTACGAAAGAGTCTAAATTTATGAATCTATGTTACTGTAGTAAATTGAAAGAATATTATTTTTAAAATTTAAAATTAAATGATAAAATAATCTCTTACGAAAATCGCTGTATCAATTTTCATTGAAACTTTTAATTAAGATCACAGTATAATAATGGTAATGGAAATTAGATCGTATATTTTAATAAGAGGTAAAATAGCAAAATTTAATTCAAAATAAAGTTGTCAGTTGAAGTTAATCGTTGACAGAAGAAATTTCTGGAACATACACAAGATTTTCTGTTTCCTTTTAGAAGAAAGTAGCGGCTATTGTAGTGAAATATTAATTCTTCTATTTTGTGGTTGGATTGCTACTTCTCCGTTGATTCCAGCGACTGTCTCACTGGAAAATTATGTACCGTGTGTGTACAAGAAAATTTATTGGATTTGTGCACGATACTCTCTAGATATTTATGGCGCATAAGAAATGGTGATATTGTTTGTTTTTAAAAGGATCTAGGGAAATGGTTTAATTTATTAATTGTTTTTGAAATTTATAGAGGGGTCACTATTAATATTTTAGGTGTTTCTAGTGGAATAATAAATGTAGGAAATTTTTTCAGTTCAAATTTCTCTCGAACCAATGTTTTATTGTTTCCTTCAATATGTTTAAATAATATATTTGTTTTAACAAGTGAATATATTGTAGCGTTTTTTTACATTTCGTTAGTTTATACAAAAATAAATCAAGTAATCAGTTATATTTTACTTAATTTGAAGGGCATTACGGAATAATAAATAATTTGGAATTATTTTAAAATTAATAAATGATTCTTTTTATATTAAACAGTTTTGAGAATCTTACTATTTTAAGCATTTCAACATCATTTAATTATTTAAAAAAAATCCATAATAAAGTATAATTTCAAACATTTTAGTGTCCTTGACACGTCTAAATAGAGTGCAATTAAATGTGTCAACAACTTTTTTAATCAATAGAAAAAGATAAGCAATTATTTTGTGACAAAAAAAAAATGTTTCAAGGTAAAAAAGTATTCAAAAAGGAACAATATTTAAGGAAATAAAACCAAGGAGGGGCAAAGCATGACAGAATATGCAACGGCACGTTACCTCACCAAGGCCTTCTCGATACAGGTGTTGATAATGTCATTTACCAGCTGATGGATCACCTGTACGACATGTAGGAGGGTGGTATATCGTGTTAGCCATAGGGTGACGAGAGGGTGGATGGGGGGACAAAGTATAACATCCGAGTTTACGTATAATACGTCAGTTGTTTTGGCTGTAACCCCCTTAGTTGGTGTGCTCCAAGTACCAAGGGCTTGGGTGTTTGGTCCTATTACGCGTTCTGTTCCATTCGTTAAGCGGGTGTTGGTGTAATTTATTTTCTAGGATATTTGTCACTCTCTACGTCAGTGAACATGGCTTACAAATAAAACTGATTTTAATTGCTTTGATATATTTCTTTCTGTTGTGAATAATTTTACGATTTATTATTCTGTACAGATTATCATCAAACAAGTATTAAATGCTACATTTTTTAAATACTTATTCACTTTATTAATAATAATATAATTTATTCTTTACATTTCTAATAAGACAAGCGCAAACACTTTTATAGCGTCGTAAAGAAAAACTAGACTTTACTCAATTTAAATTTTTAATTACTTATTACATAATTTTTTTTCAATTAAAGCAAATGAAGAATTTATATAATATATTAAACCTAAGAAATATATGAGAAATTTCTAGTAATAAATGCAATTCGATTTGAAATATGAAATTAATGTTTCGCCATAGAAACCGCATGTAATAGGAAGATATTTAACAAACATATGTTAATACAATTATAAGACAACCACAAATTATAGACACATTAATAGTAATTATGTTATTACACTAAATTGTAAACATAAACATAATATCTAAAATTGGAGAAACCACAAAATTATAGTTAACAGTTAAGAGTCAAGATGTAACAATACAATAATCAACACAAAATATTCCCAGCAAAATGAAAATAAAACATTTAAAAACATAGTCACGTATGTATGTCTAAATTTAATTTTAAATATCATTTATTTCTCCGTCCTTTATGTATTAATAAAAAATAACAATAAAACCAAAACACCCTTATTTAAGTGCCCCGAGGGTCATATATTCGCTTATATAATACACTATAGTTACTGCTACACTTGAAGATTTTGATGGTTTCCCAGTATTCTCATAAAACTATAATATGTAATAGCGGACAAACGCAATGGAGGAATGTGTTGTGACGTCATTACTAGGGACTCTGGAGACCCGTATGTCACGCCATTTTGACACGAAAACACATAATAAAATGTTGCGTTTTTATTTGCCTCATTTTTGTTGTTTTTTATAATATTTATGGTGATTTTATTAAATGAAACGGACACATTAATAATTTGTTTCATTCATATTTAGATATCATAAAAATGAACAAGGAATACTGTTTTAATATTAATTTTGAAATGAATAAAATATATTAATATAAAAAAAAAAATTTTGCTTTTTGCATTGCATTTAAACGCAACTGAACATATCAAAGTAAAATAAAATTTCTAAAACTCATAGTAAGAGAATTTTACTTAACAAATCTTAAATAGGATTAAATTAATTTAATATTTTTAAACGAATGTAAACGAAATTAAATTTAAATACTGCTGACTTTTTTTTGATAAAAAATCTTTTTTTAAAACTGCAATATTATAAAATATGGCTTGAAGATTTTTAAATATGATAATAGTTATAAAAACAATATTTTCAGCAAAATGATGATCAAAACGTTTAAGTTTTTACTAGGGATATCTTTAATTTTAATTAGAAAATAATAAATCTATACAGGCGATGAAAATCAAAATTAACATATTTTCAATAACAGTTAGCAAATTAAATCAAATGAATTGACTCTAAAGGTGGAATATTATATTTAATAAACAAAAGCTTCGCAGCTTTGTCTTCGTTTNCTAAAACCTCCGATTTAAAAGTTTCGGCACCGGAGGTGTAATTACAATCAGATGTTCCGACATATCGGAATCGGAAACGAAGCTCAGTAACATCCCTAGTTTTTACCTAGATATCATATTAACAGTTGTATAGTATACAAAATTAAGCAATTTGATGGTTATTTAATAAAAATAAATAAATAAAATAGTTAAAATATGTAAACTTTACATTGATGTAAAAGTTAGAGATGAGTTTACTTCATAGGATTAACAGTTATAAAAGTTAATTAATTATTATTAAATAATTATAATACCACAGGATAGCAGATAGTTCATGAAGTAATATTTTCGTGCATTAAATAATGAAAAAAACAAAACAAGTAAGTTACATTATTAATAAACAAAATGTATTTACGGAGTTTAAATTTGCATTATTCCGAGATATGAGAAATGTAATTATCACGAAATACTAAAATTTAATTAATGTAAAAGAAAATAATTACATGAATGTCAAGAACAAAGTAATTTTCATATATTTCAAGAAAATAAAACACTTGTAAAATATCTAATACCATTAACACTCACATAATTGTTATTTTAGCTCATGTGACCATAGTAAATCCACAAAAAGAAGTCTGAAATTTATGTAAAACTGTCCTTTGGCCATACGAAACATAGCAGATTGTCGGTTTTTCACTAAAGATAAAAGTAATTAAAGCTGTGTGACGTCATGAATATATGTACATAACATGCATAAATTGTGGTGCTTTTCTACTAATAACTCGACTGTTGCATGTCATGTAAACGTGCTTGTTTACGACTAAAAACAATAATAGTTTTTACAGTTTGTGAATTATTACTAGATGATTAGAAAAACTATTCATTTCACATTTTCTAGATAATCTTTTTGTAATTTGCGTGTATTACTGTCATTTTTATTGTACACGAAAACTTTCAGTAGTACTCAAACTATTCTACTCCTCCTTATAAAGGTACCCATGATTTCAACAGTAACTATTTTAAACTTCTATTTAACAAAAATTTAAATTATCCATTCACACCATTTAAAATACTAGTTTAAATTTCAAAAAAAATTAATAAATAATATTTGATGTTAGGTAGTACATAATTTTTTTTATCTTTATAAGTTTTTATGACATGAATTTCAAGACCTTTTAGAATAATTATATTTAAAACTGTCGTAATTTGATAATAAATTCAAAACGAATTCAAAATTATTTAAAATAACTTCACAGTAGGTAAAAATTAATTCAAAATATTTAATGTTTTCCAACATCATTTTTTTTTCTGAATAATTAACAATACTGTAAAATATATTTTTAAACTTATTGATTTATTCATTACTACCAAATCAAAAACAAAAAAAATATAATCTACTTTTTACGGTATACCCTACTCTATCAGTTACAATGACGAAATAAATCCCACCAATTTCACTCCAATATTTGTACTAATATTCCATTTCACAGTAGAAACCATGTTTTCAATTAAAAATAAAGTTTCTTTTTTGTAATTATAAAATTTGAACCTTACATAAAATAATAAAAAAATATA
This sequence comes from Pogonus chalceus, assembly GCA_002278615.1. NCBI lineage: Eukaryota > Metazoa > Arthropoda > Insecta > Coleoptera > Carabidae > Pogonus > Pogonus chalceus. Next base: position 58,794 of record NEEE01003050.1, read on the forward strand.
TAAATTTGTTAGGCATTTATTAAAAAACTATTTAAAAATAATGCCAGATATTACAGATTTAAGCTAGGTACATAAAAGAAGCAAAAAGCATTGTTAAAATAAAACTTTTATATTAAATGAATTTTCTATATAAATTCACGTAAAATTCAATGCTGTAGTTGTAAATTGTTAACTAATAAGTAAAAATATGGAAAAGTAAAAAATGCAGTTATTAGTAACGTCAATATTTTCGGTGATGCCCATTTGTTTTATATATTCTAGTAATTCAGTTTGAATGGAATAATATTTTTTTTCAGGACCGAGTATAAAAATAACTTTTAAACCTAGTTATTACATATAAACTGTCAATTTATATTCTAAACAATTTTATTTTTTATTTCCTCAATAAAGTAACAGATATAAAAAAGACAAATGCTTCAATTATTAATTATTTCTTTAATATACTGAAGAAATGTCGACAAGAACCGGTTATTGAACTTATCAAAATCTTATCACTTATCCCAAAAACCGGTTAACTAAAGAAATATCATTATAAAAACCTAAAATGATCCTTCCTCAACAATTATATGTATTTGAAAAATAAATAATTGTTCTTATTTCACAAATTTTGGAGTAAAACAAATGTTCAATACAACAAAACTTTAACGATATCTTTCTCATTCCTCTGTACAGGAAATGCTTTCATTCTATTTAATCTTGAAATAACTTACTTAATGATTTATTTAATTTTTATTATGAATTATTGGAAACCGGTTTTTCCTTTATTAAAAACCGCTAAAACCGATAAATCGGTTAATCGGTTAACCGGTTAGCCGAATATTTTTAACAGCACTAAACATAACAAAATACTAGGTAAGTATAATGATTTTTGTTTAAGAATCATATATAATCAAATTCCAAATTGATTAAATAAATTAGGTATTTGATGTCAATGGAAGAAAACTTTAATACAAGTCTCAAAATTAAATTGCATTAATTCTAAAAATTTAAATATTTACTTAAATTCACGGTATTAAACTTTCCTCTTTAGATGCATAAATAACTATTAATACTTATTATTGCCTTAATATTTTGTTTCATATAAATAAAACTTCTATAAGAGCTCTATGTTAAAATAATTTTTGGTTAACAAATTTATGAACAGATAATAAGCATATTTGCATAAACATATGTTAACTACCAAATGATTAATAAGTTTTATTTGAGCTAAATTAGAAAAATTTATATTAATAAAAAATATCAAATATCGTAGAACTTCCCTGAATACTTCAAATATTTTACAAGAAAATCTAATGTGTGAAAATTAAATCGCATGTTTTGAATACCCTGTTAAATTAAAAGTATTATAAATTCTGCCACTTTAAGTCTGATAACAATCTTAAATAAATAAATAACAAAAATAAAACCATGTTGTGGTGTAAATGAGAAGTAGAAGCATAAATTTTTGTGAAATAAATTTAGAAAACCACAATTAAGTTTAGAGTACAACTCATTAACACCATCTACCTAGGCACAATGTCAGCAGTTACACCATATAACTATAAAGGGACATTGGGACAAGGACATGACACTGAACGTTTCACAAAACACATGAATTTTGCGAGTGTAACAAAACTATTTCACTAGAAATTCCTCTCAGCAATGTGACAGAGGACGCCACTAAAATGAATGCTTACAAAACTAACCTGAACCAGGAAAACTTTTGTAATATTTCCATGACATTACATTTACATCGCATAATGCACCTGGATGGGAAATGCTTCTTCTATTTTAATATATGTATATCATGATAAACTAATGTGAAACAAACTAGGAAATGTAGTCGTGTAAGAGTGAAGTTTGCCTGAATGTTATGAATTACAGAATTAGCAAGAAATATGGATTCTCTATGGTACATATCTAGGGTTTATAACTGTTAATTAGAAACTACTGTAAAATATCAAATGGCGGAAATACTATTATTAGAATTAACATATTTCTATTTTTAACCTATTTCCTAAATCTTGTTCAAATAAGTAAGTATTATTTATTAAATAATAACTTATTATCTTGATAAACGATAATTCTAAACAAATTTTGATACTTCAGTTAAAAAAATTAATTCAAATATACATTTCAGTATTAATTATTTTAAAATTGGTTTATTTGCAATTCAAACCTTCTTAATTTATATAAAAATAATTAAAGTAGCCTAATAAATCGTATAATAAAACTAAAACTTTATTTATAGTGAATACAAAGAAAAATGCCGTATGTTCCATTTTAGAAGTGTTTCTGTATCATTACCAGTGACTTGAAATACCAACAAACCAACCAAACTATTTGGCATTCGTCCAAAAAGCCACAAGTGTGTAAAAAGACAAACACAAAAATTTTCTTTTCGTTGTTACAATTCTATGGTACTTCGTAGCTAGTAGTTTATTCCAGTAATTTGATCATTTTTTACTTTAACGATTTGAATTCAATTGTAGAATTAATTGTGACAGTAATCCGGGATAATTATTTATCGCAGAATTTTTTAAATGCATGCATTATTTCAAGGTTTTTACAACAAGAAATATTTTTCAATTAATTTAAACGAATTTCGTTCGATAATAAAGTAAAAAAGTGTGTCCGTTTCTTCATAAGATAAGATAAAACATTGTTGAATTGATTAACTAGTGAAATAATATAATTATTTTAATCTTAGAAAACAAAGATGAGAAAAAAAAACCCGCATAAATTTTAATTCATATGAATATAATAATATTTAAGCAGAAAGCAAGAAAATAATTAACAAAACAAATGAAACTATATATGTTATTTACATTAACTATAAATTTACATACAAATATGAAATTCAAGTTAGTTCTCTCTTAAGAGTACCTCAAAGAAGTCAGCATTTACAAGTAGTTCAACCCGTTTAAATTCTAAATTAAATATTTTCTTAGTTACTTGTGCTTACTATATACATTACAGTTTATTTTTTGCTTCTTGTCATTATTTCATTTTATGCATTAGAGTTCGCTTCAAGTAAAGAAACTTCAAAAGATTTTATGCTTCATTTTAAATGTTCACAGAATTTATTCTTATTTCTTGAAATGTTTATTTACCTTTCTACGATCTTATTAATTGAAAAAAAAAAAAAACGTTTAAATTAAAATACGCAGTTAGTTTTTAATATTAACGACAATAAACTTAATTACAAATATTGACATGTAAAAATAGTGTTGCTTTAATAAAAATCATTCCAATTAGTATTAATACTGCTATAAATAATCTGATTAAAGTTAAAAATATAATTTAATTGGTTTTATTTACATAAATATCTTCCGTGTGAAATATATTTAAGAGTATAATTTTTTGCAAAGCAATCTACTGGAACGGATATAAAGTATTAGCAACAAATTGATATATTTGTAGTAGAGTATTAAGAATGTATATTTTCTTCACATTTAATTATGTATGATATATCGTGTATGGTATGAAGTTTACACGGAACACGCTTAACTATAAATTCACCATCTTGTGGTAAATAAACTGAGATTCTTAAATAGATAAAAACATTAGTTTATTATCCGGTTTAGCTTCGATGCTCTGCAGTTATTTGCTAATAAACTGTATTCTAGCGGATTTAATAAATTTCAAATACTTTCAACTGATAATATTTCAAAATAAATTCAATAAATTGATTAAATATTACATTATTTGAGGTCCAGTAAGAACCTACCATTATTGCTAAAATTCCTTTAAAATTGGTTGTATAGGGAAAAATATTTTGACAATCAAAGTAGAAAATTTTTTAATAATGAATAAAAAAATGTAATAAATGGTAGAATAATTTTCGATAAAAATTCTTGAAAAATTAATATGAAATAATTTAGAGGCATCGATTTATTTTTTATTCGGAAAAGTAATCCTCTTCATTTTCCTTTATGGAATTTCCTTGTTCTGCCTCAAACGCCCAAACGCTGAGGATCATGAATTTATTTTCCGTAGCTAATAACTCACTGTGTCCAATATATGGCCGTTGTGCCAAAGTCGCTGAATGACTGATTATGCTGTGCCATGGTAACGTACAGCAGATTGTCGGGTAAGCCCTTTGGCAACCATTTCATGTCTTTTCAGGATAACGGTATATTTTCGGTACTTGAAGAGTATTTAGCGAAAAGATTATTCCTCAATTGGATTTCTTTTTTCATTATGACATGCATCATTCTAACTGATCTGAGCGTTTGGCATACTAAAAATGCATGATAATGACTTTATAATATTCTTAATTTATCAGAACTAAATCATTACAGTTTTCAGTGCAATATCACTAATTACTTTATATATTTTAGTAAAATAATTGGAGGATTAAAAAGTTCTGTCGCAAAAGTGTAAAACAATATATAAATGCATTAATTATTAATAAATAATCATTTGTTTCCAACTTTAAATTTAAAAGAAAAAAGAATTCATGGAAATATAAACCTTTCAATCTAAAATACAGTCCTTCAGCAAATATTGGCTATTAGGACTGTTTTTCATTATTTAATCATTTAGTTTGTGAGTTAAATTTTGTGTAAGTATTTAATATCTTTGAAGTAGTTTAGTGCATTTTGAATGACAAGAAGTGTGTTTTAAGGTGTTTGGCAGGGCCGTAACTAGCTTTTTGTGGGCCCTGGGCAAGACTTTCAAATTGGGCCCTCCATTTAATAAAACTTACCATGCATATACGATAGTTTTAAAGCTCCTGCTCTCTCATTTTTTTAAGTTTGGTAACACAAAATAATTATTCTTTCAATTGTTTTTGTCCGTAATTTTTATTTCATTTTATATTTATGATTATTAGAGGCATTCCTGCCCCCCCCCCCATCATAGTAAATGTTTTATGGTTAAGATAGTATTGCAACATATAGGAGGTCCTGATTTATCCAGCAAATATTGGTGTGTATCCTTGGTATATCCTATCCTAAATCTACTTAGGATAGTTTGTTTTCTTCTTGATTTATTTATTTCCCAGTTCTTTATTTTATCATTTACTTCTCTTAATATGTTGCTATTTTACAATGATTCAAAAATTTGTTTTATTAATACTATTACGGAATTCATATCGTTCTGATAATGTTCAATCATGGAATAGTTACGTTTTGCGTAACTGTGCAGTATTTTATTATACACTAGTGTTTAATAGAGCAATATAAATATAAAGTATATATTATCTTATAATGCACAACTCCAAAGTGGCGGTATTCAAAAGCCATTTTTTTGATTATCAAAATACATATCTGTCAAACTTTATCAAAGTGTTTTTTTTTTTTGCTAAATTATGCCTCATTACAAACTTATTCCAGAATACACTATTTTAAATTTTAATTCAGTAAAAATAAATTTTATTTTTATTTTTTATGTGAATTTAATTTAAATACACTTCAATAATAAATAATCATATTTAATTACGATATTATTATTTTAAAACTAAATATAAAATTTGACAACTTTTAGAATATGTTTTTCATTTATATTCAGTTAAACTAAAATTTTAATCAAAAACATAATTAATTTAAATTATTTTAAAAATTTATATAAAATTTAACATTTTTTAAAAATTGTATCTTAATTCATGTTAAATATAATATTTACAAATATATATTTATAAAAATAAATAACTTTTAATTAAANTTATATCTAATAAAAATAAAATGAATATATATGAAAAAATATACCTTTAAATTTAAAACAATATTAATAATATATAATTATTTTTAATTAATGAACAATATTTCCAAAATTTCATATAAAATTTAACCATTTTTCCTTTGACACAATTTAATTTAAAACAATTTTATACAATAAAACGTAAAATTGTCATGGTAAGCTCGAATGCAAAATTACCACCATTAATAATCACAACGGAAATCTAAAATAATTTTAAAATTGATAGGCTACAATTTCGTGACGTCACAGGTCACAGGGGCGGGATAATAAACGGCGTTAGTTTTTATCGCACACGTTTTTAGTCACGTGATCAAATCCATTAGGAAATGCCGTGGTCACAACACGGGCATTAACAGTAACTTAAAACAGCCTTACTATATAAATCTAATATAATAAATAAACCATATTAGATCTTTGCTCTTAGATATTAAAAATAATAATAAATAACAAATTTAACTTAATCTTAAGTTTCTTTTTTATTTCATTAAATAGTTTATGTTAGCACAACTGAAAGCATTCCGTTATTTTTATTTTCACTTGGTAATACATATTTATTTTCATAGCATTGCGATTATTTCTCTTTTATACATAAAAAACCAATTATAACTAATTGTAATTTATTTTTATATTTAATAACGGAGTAAATTATAAATATATAAGAAAAATTTAAAATAATGAAGAAGCTAAATTCTAAAAAAAATTTGTTAGTAAACTGTATAAGAGCATTGGAGTATCTATTCGTGGATTTTGTATTGATCTGCCACAGTAGCAAACTTTGAACAATCCTATAATCCGACCATGTTTAAATTTCGCGGCGACGAATGAAAACACGCCGCCTTGGATATCGAAAAGTCAGCGAAACTAAAACACCCAACAAGATGATGTGAATTGGCGATAAAGTATGGTAAAAGGATTTGGTAAAACTGTGAATAGGGAAAACAATAAGAAGAGATGCAGAAAATTACGTATAGACACTTTTCAGCATTTAAACCTGTCAATGAACTTGAGATAATTATATTTGTGAAAATACTAGGATTTATTTGTTTCTTGTAACAAACAGTATAAGATTGTTAAAGAACTTTAAAAAAATGAAAGTAATATTTAAAAAACTTTGCTTTTTAATAAAATAGATATAATAAAAATGAAATGAAGTTTTGCTTCAATTCTATCAAAAAAACAAGATAAATTTTGAGGTTTTTATGTTAAAAGCAGTTAATTTTTAAATATTTTTATTTTGGAACAAATTTCAAACTCGATATCAACAATACATAAAACGATGTGCAAAACTTAGTATGTATATAAAATAAGAAATGATAAGATTCACGAAGATAAAAAAAAAAAAGAAATTTGATGAAGCACTCGTCCTGTGTCGCAATCTAACATGCTATTTTTCACATCGTAACTTAGATTAAGATGCGCGACGGTTTTCACTCCGAAGTGAAGTGAAAAGAGAAAAGAAAACGCAATGCGGGACACAGATGCGAACAGAAAATACGGAAAATATTGAGGAAAATATTATAACTTCCGGTTTGGTTAACGATCGGCTCGTAAAAGTCAGATCCAAGTTATGTTTGGTTTGTTTTTTTTTTTTTTTCAGAGGATTTTAAAGAATTTTTTCATCATATAATCGGAAGGATATAAATTTTTATGTTGTTACTTTATATTTATAGCAAATATGAAATAACTCGTGAATTCTTATGTGATGTTATTAATATTATCGGTTTTTTGCACTATAACTAAGTTGCACCGAGTCGGTTGTTATTGTTTGCAGGCTCAGACGGATCAAAATATTATGAAAGTCAACAAATAAAAACATGTGGGTTCTTATTTTAACCGACATAATTCACTTTGAAATAATATAATATTAATAATGTTTAATTAATTTTATGTTTTCTACATTTAAATCTTAAATTTGAGTATCTAGAAGCAGCAATGTAGATCAGTCAAAACAAAATGCTTCAAAACAAACTCTTGATTTAACTGGATTTAATTATATAATTTGTTTTAGAATTATTATAAAACATGTCTTACTCATTTATAATGCCTTTGTTACTAATTTAAATATAAATAACAATTTTAATATACAATACAACATATGAATAAAAAATAAAATAAACAATTCATATGAAATTATTATTTATTTCCAATTTAAATTCACATCATTGAAATAATTGAAGTATCAAGCGATTTAGTGAACCATAGAATTTGAAAAAAAAATATATATATGCGTATTAAAATATAATATATAAAATTTGAAATGTAATAAATCGATGTTTTGTTAATAGTATATAATTTAATGCGATTATACTGATGTATATGAATACAAGTTTATTATTCTAGCTTCGAGCGAAAATATTAACAACGGTTTTGATGGGTAGCTATTTTTATTTCTCATAAATGTAGGTTATATTAACAGATTATCGAGTGATGTATTAGAGTTTCATGTTAATTTTATTTCATATATATTTGTTACAATTATTTTATGAATAAATTTACAACATTTTGATAACTAATTATATTTTGTACAGTTAGAATATTTTATAATTCTCATTAAATGTTATTTTTTTAAATATTTTACGAAGTGTAAATTGTAATAACATGTTCTACATTGAAAAATATTAATAAATAATTCATTATACATTGAAATAATATTATTTAATTGAATATATGTAGTTATTGTTCAAAAAATAATAATACAATATAAAATCATGATCTAGTACTAATACCATTTTAATTTTATATGGATCTATATGGATCAGTTTTTATATTTGTCTATTTTGTTTTTGGTTATGGAAGGGGTATGAATTTCTCTAATTATGCTGAAAGATCTTAAGGAGTAATAAAGAATATGTTACTATAACAGTAGAAGCATTTTAAATTTATGAAAATTATTAAACAGCACGCTTCAAATATTTAGCTCAGCTAGACTTGTACCACCTCTGCTATGTATCTCAATGTTCTAAAAATATTTCCATTAAGAATGTAAACAAGTAACATTTTATAAAAATTTGGACAGCAAGCATTTTTTCTACTTTGTCGCTCTTGAACGAAAAAATATATTATTTTTTTTATTAATCGTGTATAAGAGAAATGTAATACTTTAGTTCTAAATTGGTTTGTTTCTTAATCAGTTATTGGGTAATCTAATAATTATTTTTAAATATTAATAGCATTCATTATTTTTAATTTATTACATTGAAAGTTATTATTTTAATATTTAGTAGCATTCTATAATTATTACTAATAAATTGAAATTTTAATTTTGTTTTACAGAATATTGATCGCGAAGTAGGCATATTACCTTATATTTGTGAAATTTTTAGCATTTTTATATATCTTCTGAAAATTAAAGTACTTAATGACAAATTATTATTTTAGATTCAGCATCATTGATATTTATATGTTACAACCATGTTTTACAACATTAGAATAATGATTCTAATTTGTGGACAAAACTGTTCAATTATATGTATTTAAATTATAATTTTCAACAACATAAAACAATACTAACATATACGTACAATTTAATGCTTCCTTTAAATTTTTACTTATTACAACGCTAAAAGCCAGTTTTCTGGAATAAATAAAATACATTTTTCAAAACAATTGCATTGTTTCGATAAAATAGTGAAAATGAGTTCGGAAAGTCTACAATTTTAGTTACAACTTTGGGGTACAAGTAAGTTTTACAACTAAATATTAATTTCAACTTAGACTTTTCTTAAAATTCAATAATATTTAACAAGTAAAACTTAATAAAATATCTAATATAGTTGTAAATGACCTTATTATGATAAAAATACCAAATATAAAGCCTATATGAATTTATAAGTCTACTATAACAAACTATATATAATCTAAATGTTTCTTTGATGGAGTACATTGTAGCATGATGTTATTAACCTTATTATTCATAACTAAGCGAGATTTCAGATTGCAAATTTTAATTTGAAAAAAGGGTGATTAATTCCATTTTATAACCTTAATGCAATGATATAGTTAGTAACACGAAATGAACGTTGGACACTAGGTGATACCATATTTATAGGTTTTGACTGATGGGCTATTTTTCTGTTTATGTACCACCTTTTATATTAAGTGATATGAGATTCTTTTCTATGTTAATAGGTCATAAAAATCGATAATGTTTTCTTAATGTACATTGGCTTTATGGTTCGTTTATTTTTGTTATACTTTATCGGCAGAGCAATTTCACGTGAGGGTATATTAACATTCTTTCACATAAAATGTACATTGTTGTTGATTAAATGGACAATGAAAACAATTTCTAATTCATGAAGTTATGCATTTTTATATATAATTGCATAAAAATAATTCTGATAATGGAACTAGAATCATATATGAAACAACTAGTTATATATTCCATTTATTCTGTACATGTTAATAAAATTATTAAAATCCTCAGCAATACGATAAATTGTAAGAATCTAAAAATAAAATAAACACATTTACAGCTGGATGTGAAATCGGTGTATCATCTACAAAAAGAAAACAATCTAACATCTATAAATAATTTAATTTCAATTTTCTCAACTCACTTGTAACAACACACCGCTACCAAAAACAAAATCTACCGTTCAAAAAAGAAAAGAAAGAAAAAAAAAATCAAAAGAATAAAAATAACCGGTAGCCAAGAGAAGTAGTATTTCCTTTGGTACCCTAACAGAGTTCCATCTCCGAATTTCGCATCTGATTTATGTGCAAGCAGCCAGCGGCTGTCTGCGTACACATTATGCAAAGTTTCCGTGCGATATGTTTCTGCCTATTTCTACCTCTGCTTTGGGTTTGGCTGTCCCCCAGTTTCCCTTTACTCCTACCGCCCTTTTTGTTACATAAGCCCCCAGTGACGCTAGCGTTGTGAGTTCCCAATGGGGCGCGATCATGATCTATGATCTACGCACCTCAAGTGGCATACTGCAGCGTTTTAGGGGAGTTTTTAAATTTATGGTACACTTAGTGCTAGCGTCAATCATAGGTTTTTACTATTTGTATATATCGTAAGCTTCGATTCTGTAAGCAATGAAATATTACAATTTGTAATTGTATTCCTTTATAATAAATTCTAAAATTACATTATGATTTAAATGCAACCAGTAAGCCAAAAAATAAAAACGTTAAATTCAGTTTTTTCTTTTCAAATATATTTATATTGCACGTCAAAATATACCCATAAACATTGATTCGAGCGGAAATGCTGACGTTGACATATTAATACAGAAATTTTTTTCAATTTTCCTCGTTGAAATGAAACAGGTAAAGTGAGTGAGTGCTTCGAAACGAATTAAAATTAAACGGCACTCAGGTAGAAAATGTGTGAATGAAAGTAAGAGCATCCAGAAAGTTTGTTGTGAAAACATGACGTTACAAAATAAGTGAACAGACGAGAGAATGAGATAGTGAGAAAAGGAAATAAGAAAGCATGAGAAATTTAAGTGGAGAGAGAATTTCGAAAGAGGAAATGGCGATGTTGACAACAGAGTTGTACCGAGAATAATTTCTTGTTTCCGGTTGAAAGTGTTTTAAGATGAGGAGATGGAAATTTCATATTCCAAATTGTTATGAAGGTAAAAATTAATTGAGCAATTTCCCACCTTTTTACCTTTTTTATTTAAAATTTATAAAATATGTACCGTAACGCTTTATAATAAAACCAACACAATTTTGGGCCATGAAACTCTAAAATTGTTATGAAAGCCCTTAAGCAGCAAAAAATATGAGTTAGACAGCAGGCTTCAAATTAGAGGTGCCACTAAATTTCGTACTTACTTCTGCTGTCTCAAGATCCTTCTTCAAAACAGAATTTTAGAAAGTGATGTGAATAGAGTTTCAGCGAGAGCAAAAAAATTTGTTGCTCATACCAACTATTGTTTTATCATTTAAAACATAAGTTTAATTTACGTTTTACACTTAATTAAAATGTAAAATATTTAACTTAACAGAAATTATTAAAATCTAAATTCCAACTCTGTGTATTGTCACTTTGCTTTGTACACTGTCGTAAAATAATCCAAAGTTTGCATGAAGTAATTTATAAAGACGTACGCGTTTCGACGCACTGTGCTACCTGCTGAAAACTGTAAGCCTCTGAAACTGAAAAGGCAAAGCCTGAGGCACTCAACTACGAAGAAACAATTATCTTACTATACAAACATCGAAAGATATGACAACATCTACTTAAAATGAAAAGTGTACAAAACATTTTTGATATTTCACACTTGGTAAGTATTTTTGAAACATAATTTAAACTTTGTAATTATATTTCAAGGTATAACAGAAATTTCCTTCAAAATCACTTTTCCATAAATTTAAACATGAATTATAACAATTTATTAATATTTTATTCGGCGTGGAAATTCAGTTATGACTACTTAGTATTCCTCAAATCATAGAGATATTATAAAATTATATCTCGATAGAAAATAAAACCGAAATTAGAAAAGTTTATTTGAATGAATTTAATTTTGCACTAAATTTATTTATTAATTATTATACTGTAATTTAAAAAAAATGCTGCTTGTATTACCAGTGATGCTATTTAAGCATATAAATATCTTAATAGTTCTATAAGAGAGAAAGATTTTTTAAGCAAATTTAAAAAAAAAATTATCGAAATTTATTTGTGTAATATTTATTTTTTCCAGAAAATAACAGCTGAATAATATAAATTCTCAAAGTCTGCATTCATCTTTAGAAAACCTTTTAGTAGACATACAAATAACAATATTAATAAATAATAGTTTGTTTAATATTTATTTATCTCAATACAATTAAAATTAAAATAAGAATGTAAGTCTTTCTTTAAAGAACCCTCGCTTTTAATTCATTGTTACTTTTTTCTGAAAATAAAACCAACTGAAACATACTTATAAAGTAAGTAAAACTAAAATATTTTATTTCCAATAAAAATTGGACTTATAAAGATCATTAAGAGAATATAAAAATACTGAATAATAATACAATTGTAAATATTATGAGATAATTTTGAAATATTTCTAGACATAAACTCTATAAGTAGGATATGAACCGTTATGATTGCAAGTAACATTTTTCAACATTTCTTAGGATCACATCCCCTATGACTAAAGCAACAACTTTATTACACGCACTGACGCATTCACGTTACACAACGTAAAAAAGCGTCAGTTTATAAATCCTCCAGTACTTCAACAGCCAGACACTCATTTCATATCCCATTTAGTGCCCTAAAAACCGTGGAAATAAAAACGTTCCCTATTTATTTACCCACTCTTTTTCGATGAGATTTTCATATTACTTGAGCTCTGTTCTTGTTGACTCTTTAGCGGCTGAACTTGGCCAAGCTGTTTTTCCTCAAATATTGACTTCATTTTCATATAATTGGATCATAATTATTTGAATTTTAATATTTTTTGATGATATTGAGGCTTTTCGTTTGGTGACATTTTTGGGAAAATCATGATTTCCCCCCCATTTAAAATAAATTACACTTTTACACCATTTGCTTAAATATTCCTATTTTCAATAATTTTCATAGATAGGATCAGATATTTTCTTGGTACGATAGACGTTTTATAATTAATAAGACAAATTAATGTAGAGAAAGTTTCTTCAATGAAACTTACACTATATTGAACATATTCTTTAGTAATATTTATATACTTGTTCCACTGTTCTGTGATCTTTCTGATTTTCGCAGCGCAGAAGTCGTTACCTTGCTGTTTGAACCATACGTGTATCATATTTATGATCGCTTCGTTGTTGCTGAACTTTTTATAGCGTTAATGTCTTTAGGCGGGTCGAACAAATGAAAATAAGATGGGACAAAATCTGGGCTGTACGAAAGATGAAGCAACACCTTTTAATCCAGTTCCAAAAAAATACGAATCCGGGTGTTTTTATGAACTTGAGTCAACTGATTGGAATACATCTCAAGTACGTTTTGCGATAATTCAGCAATTCATAATTGATTTGTTGCATAGGTCCAAAATTTTGGCTTGCCTATCTCCGCAAAAAACATCATTTATCGGTCATCCAGAATGATGGAAATCAGTGACACTTTTTTGACCAAATTAAACTATTCCGATCAATTATACACTGAGATTTAAACATTTTTTAACATATTATTTTAATATTTTTGAGTATATTTTTGTCGATAATAGACCTTTGGATTGCACAAATCTTATTACTCTTCCGGTGCACACGTTTTAAGCGGAGTTAACATTTTGAATTGCATAAAAATTATTACATTTATTATGATCGAAAATTTAAATAAACGAATTAAGGTTGCTTCATTGAACCTCAAAAAGTTTCTTTGTCATTGAATAGACAGTCAATTTGTCTCGCTAATTACTGAACGTCCCTTGTATCTAGTTTTCAAATATTAAAAAATTATGAAAAAATACCTATTTATGATTTTTTATTTAGAAACAATTGGTGATTGTAGGTCAAAATCTTAAATAATATAGATTAAAATTTCAAAGTTATTTTATATTTAATATTAATTTATTATATTTGGGGATAAATGGGAAAGACTATTGAGAAATATAGGTTTCGAAGATAATATTTGAAAAAATTAAAGCAGTTTACGAAAAAAGTGGCATAAGTAGCAAAATATGCTGAAATCATGTAATAACTCCCCTATTTTCTTTTCTGTAGCCTGGATGTCGCACACAATCCTCCTAAAGACAAAATCTTTGAAAGTTCGTCGCATGGAAGTAATCCCGTAACGAGCGTTGAAAGTCAGTACCCAATGATGTACGAGGCTACTTTATTAGGTTATAAATACCCCTCAAAAGGTATCTCGAAGTGTAGTAGAAGTGCAAGTTATGCTATGTGCAACGCTCTTCTGGTTGTTATTCTAGTGTGAAACTGGTTTTGCGCAGCAGGTGTTCCAGTAATAGCTAGATGTAAGCAGTGCATTTGCATCTAGAGTTCTGGGCTTTGCTACTTTTGAGGTGGTTTATGTGTTCAATGGTGACATTTATTGTGTGTAAATTTTGAAAATTGTGGAAAATGCTGGTTACGATGGAAGTTTTCTACCAGAGACAATCTACTCGATTTACTTTAAGATACACACACACTCACACTTTGCGATCTTGCATTCTGTGATAAGATGAAATTTCTGTATTACCAAGTTATATGGTTTATTTTGTTAACCACATTCAACTTTACATGTTCTTTTTGAACAGTGAACACCAGATACAGCTATTATTATTGCTACTGAAGTAATCTTATCATGCTAAATTATTGAATATTACTTTCATGCTTAAAGATAAAAAGTAATTGTATTATTATATTCATTTATAAAGTAAAACATAATTCCATATTATTTATTATTAATATAAAGCTTTACAACCGTAAATATTAATAATAATTATTTTTATCTTCTTTTTCTGAGAGGACATACATAGTTGCCTAACGTGATTGGGCAGCTATAAGTTCTACATTTAACAAATATTTCGATTACAAAATCTTGTTCTATAAAAAACAATATTTTCTCGAATACTATTACGGAATTCTTGTATAATTTTCAATCATAGAATGGTTACGTTCTGAGCAACAATGAGATATTATTTATAAACTAGTTTTCTAATAAATAATATACATATGTCTTTTTTCTGCAACATGTTTGGAATGGTTATTCTGCTCTCGTGACTATCCACTCGAGCTAGTTCCAAACTAATTGCAGAATATACTATTTTACTGCTTTTCATAGAGACGTTGAATAAAAAAAGTTTTAAAATGGAAGTTAGCATTTATTATAGATTATTTATAGATAGTAGAACAAACCCAATGTAAACTTTTTATGGAAATATCTTGAATTGAAAAGAAAAAAATTGAAGTTATAAAAAAGTATATTCAAATAATATAAATTAAATTTAAAAGCAGTATAGAAAAAAGAAAGGAATTGCAAATATCCAAATGTCTTTTGTTACGTTATCGGTTGTAACATTCGCAAGATAGACAGAGCAAATTTATTTCTCTTAAAATGTTGTTTAGCGCTCGTTTTTGTCTCGGAGTTTTCTGTTGTATCTCTAAGGATTTGTAGTTTTTCCTGTTCCGCTTTTTCTGTATTGTTTTATAGACTTTCGATCCATTTTATCAAATAAAGAATGCTCGCCTGTAATATTTAACGTGAAAGACCAACGAAAATTCTTCCTCGCTTTTATTTTTTACATTGTTCTTTCCGTGTTTCACCTTCGATTTTCGAAAAAATAATAGTATCAAACAATGAGTTATAAAAGATTGTCGATGTCAGAAGAGATTCATGTTATTTTTTTAAAGTTGCTTTTTCTTTTCCTATTGTTTTTGTAAATAATAAATATCAATTTAAATCTATCAAATATTTCTTTTTTTATGTTTTAAATATACAGTTGAAAATGTACCTATATATTTTATACAAATTTTGTTATTTATGTATATTTATACGAACATACACAAGTATAATCTATCATACATATTTATAGCTAATAATTAAGATTTTTGTTTTTAAACTATTTCTTTATTCTTATTGAATTTAAATTAACTTTAAGGAAGTAAGGCAATTTCGTCAGATTAATATTGGGATAGAAAATAATGTATCACCAATAAATTATAAGAACATTGTTTATTTTTATTACAGGATCATAACTAAAGTAGTTCTATACATATTTTGTAGATAGTGGTTATATTTTTAGTTTACTTTAAGTCATAATTACGATATTTTTGCATGAATAGATTTTACTATAATCAAAATAAATAAAATTTGATATTCTGACATGGATGGAATAAATAATAGTTTTAATTACACGAATGGTAATGAGTAAATCGACCTGGTAATAACAGTGCAACTAATTTTCGCTGTTGGAAATCTTAATATAATTTTTCATAGTTTAATGAAAATGAATCAAATTACATTAATCTACAGTGGAAACCGTTACCAGCTTATCTCACCGAGAGCAAAACGAAAAACGAACACTAAGAAAAGAAAAAGAAGAAGAGGAAACTGTTATTATTACCTCTTCCCTTCCATGCTTCCCAAACCCTCAACTTCCGGTCTTCATCCTTTATTCCTTCCAGTTTCTCTTTATGGAATTATTGAATCAACTGTGCGCCTCACCGAGACTTCAAAGGAATACTGCACTATACTGCATTGCACAGACAATGTGCATTATTCTTTTGAAGTTACCATTTTTCCTATAGACATTTACTTTGCCTGTTTTCGTAATATGCGACTACATTCTTTAAGGAACATTTTGCGAGCCATCACTGGAAATATTTTCCAGCAACTCATCATCAAAATTTCATATTATATTCAATAAAAATTTCTTTCAAATTGGTGGAATATATCAGAACCACGAATACTTTGTTTTGCACCATTAAAAATTTATATTCAATATATTACTCAAAAAATTAATTTTATAAAAGTTATAAACAGGAAAATACAAGTTTCAAGCATGCTTAAACATACTTAAATCAAGTTAAAATGTATTTTTCTTTAAATTTTAAATAGACAATTGTTATAAGATTAAAATCATATAAAAGTAATACAGGTAAACACCAGAATATTGTTTTAATCTATATAACAACCTATAACTACTAACACACACTAACAGCAATTCAAACTGCGTAAAATATAGTAATTACTAATGTTAGAGCGAATCAGATATCTCGGTTAAATGGCTTAACACAACACATGTTACTATGTAACACTGCGTTTATTATGATCAAGTTATCTATGTTATGTTACTAGTTGTTTTGGTATTTACTGTAATTATGTACAACCACATAAATAGATCAAATAATGTAATTATTCAATTCGCTTTTTAATACTGGTTTATTTATATTCCTTGATACTTGATAGCTGTTATTGACTAACAAAGTATATGGCAAATATTTAAACTATAAGGTTAAAAATTCAAATAGATCAGTGCTATAATTATTTTTCCTTTTCATGCTTCAAATTTTTTCTCATCTTGTATTGGATGTAAAACACGTAGCATCTATTAATCTTCGAAATACTGATAATTAATATCTTGACTGTTGGCGCAGCTGAGCCCAAGAAAGTCAGCACCCCAGTCGTAAGTTAATTTCTGACTTGGTCGACAGGGGTGTCAAACATACGTCAACCTAACAACGAACAATAGAACAACGAACGCACTTTCATACACATATTGTATTTCAAATTTACAAGGGATAGGAAAAATGTGTTTTACGCATAAATTCAATATTATTATTATATAAATAAGTGTATATAAATAAACTTTTTAAAATAACTAATTGAATAAATTAAAAAATAACGCCCACTTGACTAAATTACCGAAATACTAGTATAAATACTTAAGCTTCATTTAAAATATCTTCAAGTTGAAATATGTGTCTAGGAATATGAAAATATTTTCACGTAATTTATTACTATTAGTAAGCAAGCGAGTATATTTAAAAATTCAAGTACACAAAATAATCCATCCATTTAAATATTTCTTAACGATTCATTTCCACTTCCTTCATTTTCAAAACAAACACACAATCATCCTTTACGAATAGTAACACCCCAGTTAAAAATACGTCCTTAAAACGCACTAAAAATGCACTAAATCATATATGTGTCAGCTGCACTATAAGACCTTCATCAAGGCAAGTGAAGCAACTTGCTTAAACACTGAGATTTTCAAGTAAGATACCATTCATTCATTAACGGACGCCTAAAAATAAACCTACCGCTATTTTTTATAAACGGTTGAGCTATTAAACACTGCACAGAGGAAATATATGTGCTGATATGTATCAGTTGCTTATAAAGATGAGTAATTTTGATTTATATTTGAACAACGTGTGCGAGATTCATTTTTAAATATTTATTTTTCGGGTATTTATATTTATTATATAATTAAATAAATAATTATACGATTTTACTGGTTTTATTATACGTATATTTCAATCGAGTTAATTTTTAGTATTACTAAATAAATAAATGTTATATTTATTTTGCTCTAACGTTGTTTAATTATTTAAAT
>NEEE01003050.1:88243-101543 GCA_002278615.1 Pogonus chalceus
ATAATAAAATTATTTATACTGGAATTATAATAAAAAATACTTATTATTAAGTATGAAAAAAATATAGTAATATTCCAAAATTTTCGAAAAACTTTTAAATATTTTAATTTCTTTCCGAAAAACATATTTTTTTCTATTATGGAAATATGTTAAAATAAAAAATATTACTTTCTACTAAAATTATAAGTTTAAAGTGGAAAAAATTCGTTTCTTAATATTTTTCTTTGTTTTTAACAATTTTATAAATTCAAAAAATTTTTTTTATAATATAAGCTATATGTGCAAAAGAAATACGAAAAATATTAAACCTAAATTCAAATAAAAAAATATCTACATTCATCGTTGTTGAAAGCACTAATTAAATACTAAAAACTAAAAGATAATAAAATTCAATACAGATTATTAAGCAAAATATTAAAATATCAACAAGTTATTTATTTGAAAAGTAATAAAATATTTGTTTAATGTTAAAAAAATATATATATATTTCCAGTGAAAATTGATAGAATAACAGATAAATAATTTTCAAGTTCCGTAAATTTCCCATTTCCCATCCACACCTATCTTTGGCAGCATATTTCATTGAACCACATCGCATATCGCCAGCACCCCTAGTCTTATTTCTGTTTAGTTTGTGGCCGATTTCGTGTATTTCAGTATTTCGTTTCGGCTTTCGGCTTTCCGATGGGGAGGGTGCCACGGCAAAGCCACGGACCGTTTATTAGCACAACTGTCGATGAACGCAACGCGTTGAAGCAGTGAATCGACTACGACTAGAAGAGATATTAATGTTTCTTCTCCTGTTTCGGGGAACTTTTCAAAAGTGTTTTTATACTATTTATATATTATTTTACTGTTACTATTAATTAATTATTAGCGTTAACTGTAAAAAGAACTTGTCATAATTGATATGAAGCTAACGCAAATAACTATTATAGTGACGGGAGACGAATAAACATTTAATCAAAGATTGTAAACTTTTAAATCAAATATAATTTCAAATTATCTTTTCTTACAAGCCATAGTTTCAAATGCAATTTATTTCATTGTTGCTATAAAGTTAATACTCATTTATTTTGTTGTTATAATAAGCTTACAAGAGCTGTACATGATTATACTTGCATACGTTAGAATATAAGTAGGCAAATAGACAACGTTGACTATTGTCCATAAAGTTTATCGTACACAACATAGATAGGTGAAGTACTTGTTCCTGTTCCTTAGCGATAGTGAAGTTATAGTTTGTTAGATGTTATAGTGTAAATCAGGATTTATTTAGTACTGGTTACTTACATTAAAGTTATTTATCAGACAAATAAAATAGTTGTTAACAGAATGTTATTTTGGGATTAATCATAATTACATAGATATCTATTTGTCTATAGTTTGTATTTGCGAACAAATTCTGCAATAAGCGATTTCTATGGATTCCAAATAAAATTGGAAAATATTACTTTAATTAAAACAAAACCATGTACAGGGAATAATGAAAATATGAAGGACTTTTTAGTTTTATTGCAAAATATCAGTGTCGCCATTTATAGAAAATTTTGAACTACACAAGAGAAATGTAGATTGTTAACGTTGCGCGATGCAAGGTAATAATATTGCAAAGACCTGAACTCAAATAGATTAAAATAAAAGCTTAAAATCTAAATCCATTGATAATATAGAAATAATTTTAAGATAGATCCATAACAGTTGTGTTTATTAATAATATTTTGATATTTTAAATATATCTTATAATTAGAAAATCAATAATACGACGAACTAAAAAGCTATAATTTTGTATTGACTATAAAATATAATAAAATTAATGTATGTATGATTTCTAATTAAAGAACAAGAGTATTTGTTATTGTGGTCTTAATATCAATGAAGCAGTGTAGCTAATTTACTGACTAAAGACGAACTTTATGACGTAAGCGCGAGTTAATCCTTCCATTGTTTTAGTAAATTTCCTTATTATTAAGAGTAGCAGTAATTGAGACGAACTGAACTACAGGATTCTATGTTCTGTATTGTCTTCTCTTAATCTGTCCTCTATACTCTCTTTGTCTCATACGGTATCTTGTCTTTAATGCAGGGTTGAATTTAGAGATAAATTTTACTTCATTCACAAAGCTAATTAGTTTTTCATTAACTATTTGATTTTATATACATCATATTCATAAATCTTTAAACTTTAATTAAATTTTTATATAAATTTACTGATTCATTTTTAAAAAATTGTTTGAGATGTTTCAAAAATCATGATACTCCAAAATTTAAAGCTTAAATCAGATTTTAAACGTTTTGTAATATTTTTCTGGTTTATCTTTGCTTATAATATAATATATCCACAATATTTTGAGCAATGTATGAAAACAAAAGTTCACGAAATCTATGGCGTATCTGTACAACATCTTTCGTGTTAAGTTTTGCAGCGTTACTTTATCTGGATGCGAAACAGAAGACCTGCAGTGAAGCTAAAGTAATCGTGAAGTGCCACGTGGAACTGTAGATACAATCATTAGTTGCGGGGGTGTCGTCGAGCTTTATTAGGACGACGGGATTTTCAGAGAACGGGGAAAAATTGAAGATTTCAGTAGCGTAGATAATTTTAGACAATTTAGTTAATTATGGCTCCCTAAATTGAAAAAGTAATGAACGACAAATAGGTTCATTCATCATTTGTAAATAATAAGCATTTTCTTTTAATTTTATAGCATATTTAAAATTAAATATATGTATTTGTATGAAAGATGGCATTAAAAATATCTACGTCAAATCAAAATTTAAATATTTTATTTTGTATTCAAGACTTTTCTTTTTTGTAGAAATTTTAACAGCAGATAGAAGTAAAACAGTAAGGTTTACGGTTTTAATTATATTTTTAATAGGGTCTCAAGTGAAAGCAAAAAGTTCAAGTTATTTGAATATATTTAATGATATTTGAAAAATAAGGGTCAAAAATTAAATCAAATAATGCAATAAATACATTAATCAATATTTTATTAAAAAGCATTAAATGTATATTAAAATAATTCTTTTTCTAGAATTGTTATTTGTCGTGTCGGCGCCGCATTTCAGTTTTTCAACCATTTCAACAAAATTAAATGATTGAGAATAGTTGCAAAATCGAAATGTGTTGTCAAAACGGTGAAAAAAATAAAAAATTAACATTAATATTATTTATAAAATCAAAATTCTTTTTAGGATTCACGGTACCAATGAATTATTATTAACTTTAATTTACTTTTCTGAATTGTTTTATTTAAAACTTGTTTTTTAAATTAAGAAATTAATATTTAAATTTTATAAATTATTTATAAAATTTATAATAGAATTAAAAACACGAAAAAAAAAAATAATCTAGTTAAATTATAATTTGTTATGGTATATACATACGTAATTATTGACTACTTAAGTTGCAAGTAGTCTAGAGATAAGAATCAAATCAATTTCATTACAATCATAACAGGATAAATAAAGTAACTGGCACATTTTAATTAAACTTTAAGTATTGACACAAATACTGCAGTTACAAAGCGTTTACTGTTACTTTTAATTAATACCCAATACTCAACCGCAATTAAAACCTACAACGACGCTCATGATAATCTTCCGCGTTAAGACCTTCTCCACGTTACAAAACCAGATTGTGAATATGCTAATAACAACTTGACATCAAGTTGCGGCAATGAGTGAACCAAGCAACAAAACGAAGAATAGACGCATGAAATAATAGAATAAACAAACGAAAGAGACGCGACGAATTTTGAAATACAAGGCAGATGAGAAAATACTACATTTAATAGTTAGACGAACTGGCGAATAAAGAATTAAAGCAGAACTCTCAACTGAAGTTATGTCGTCTAACAAGTATAAGGAAGATTACGGTATCAGTGTTGTATTTAGATTATTTCTTGAATATAAATATTTTTAATGAAAATCATATTTCTTGTATAGTTATCTAACCAATTTTTTTACAGGAATATAATTGGCAAAACAATGAAAAGAAAAAACAAAAAGCAACTTCATATTAGAAGTAATTCAAAATGATTGTTTTATATAACAGAGAAATTCTAAGAATTTTGGAATAAATATTAATTAAAAGAAAAAGGTATAAATAAAAGAATAAAATTTAATCATTATCTATCGTAAACTCTAAGACTTGATATATTTCCTTCTTTCGAAACGAACAGATAAAGACGTTAAGTTTAAAGCAAGATATTGTGAAAGCAGATAGTAAATAGTTAGATAAAGAAGCGCAAAGGAGAACAGTAGATTGAAGAGAAAGGAAAACGGTTATAATAAATCTAAATAGTTCTAAGACGAGGTACGGGATACATTTGATTCTTGTGAGGAGAAGACAGACGGAAGGTTCACTCAGCAAATTGGCATACTAAACTATGAAATTCACTAAAAGGAAACGATGTAAGTAATGTCGACTTAGGATAGTTAAGATGCAAGGATATATCAGTTTAGGAGAAACTTGAATTAAATGTTACTCTAACAGAGTTTTTGAAACAATTTATGACACTTTTTAATAAAAAAATCAATCAAGAGCGAGAGCAGTATTACATATTTTTTTTTTTTTTTTAAATTCACATTTTTTCGAAATTAACTACTTAGTAATAAAAATTAATTTTTAATATCTTTAAGCAGATGCAAAAAATCAAATATCAGATATGCAAGGGTCTACAAACAATGGCCTACCGTATACTTTGATGCAGTTCTCTAAGTAAAAGCAAGTTTATTAAACTTATTTAACATTTTCGGTATTTTATCAGATTCTTTAGACGTAAACAGCAAAATAATTTGACAATTTTCATGTAGATTTATTTTATTGTAATAGTTATTTACATACCAAGTGCGTGAACGACTAGTTCATCCGGGAACCAAGTTCACGCAAAAAGTCTGTGCAATATTTTTTGTACGAAAAATTTAAAACTATTAATTAATTATTNAACTATTATACTATCAAGCTAAACATGAAATTATTGTTAAATTTGGCCCGATATCTAGAAAAAGTTGTCAACCTCTGAGTTATTAGTATAAGTTTAAGACATTATTTATTCACACATAAACCAATTTATTAGAAATCATAGATATATTTTAGAGAATTAAATAAAAATATGTAGAAATAAAATAAAAAGTTCGCGGAAATAAATGCATTGATAGAACAGAAGAAGAAATGTATGCATAAATATATAATATTTCTTGATTATTGCAAATATGTATGTATGAACCCCTTCCGATATATTTTCAAAATAATTGCTACAAATCTCAACAGGTGTACTTGAAATTTCATAGATTCGAACTTCACAACACGCCAAGTATTAATACACTAAAATCGATAAGCAGTTGTATATGATCTAGTAAAATAAATAAATAAAATAGTAAAAATTATGAAGTAGTAATCTCAAATAAAATAAAAATTTATTTGTTGGGTAATCTTACCAAAGTAACAGCAAAAAGGAAAATTGATGGATTACCTAAAAACAAAAAAAAATGAGAATGAGATTTTATTGCTATTAATAAGTTATATCAGTGAAATAAAGATAAAATATATGTATTCCAAAAGTTTGCGAAAAAAGGCAATTTCAGACATTACAATTACATAAAAATAAATAAAAAAAGTTTAATAAGCATTTCCTTTTTGAAAATAATTCAAAAGTTTCGAGTTTTGCATGTATTTGAACAATATTTCAAACAAAATACTAGTAATGCTTTTCAGCCTGTCAAATACAGAATTCATTTAAAAGAATAACTTTAAAATATCCAGATATGCTGTAAGAATAATTCATGCTTTCATTTTATTTATGAATACATCTCTTCTTGAGTGGAGTTCGACATGCAAAGCGAACTATATATTCGTTTCGTTTTTTAAAAATCCTCTTCTTTCACGACTTCCAAAGAGAATATTGAAGTTCGCTTTGAATTCGGAATTCAAACGATTTTGTTAAATGTTACAATCTTTCCTTTTTTTAATTCCAAAAAGTATCTCTTTTATATATACTTAAAAAATTTTAATTTGAGGTTATTATAACGCACAATAAAACTTTAAAATTTTAAACATGCCTCCATTGTCATTATTTTGTCCCAAATTTGAAAAAAAATTTTATTTTAAAGATTGAGCTTTTGAAGTACAGTTTTAAATATCTGTTAAATATCTTTCTGTTATTTATATATTTTCAGTTTATTTTAAATTAATTATTTTTAGATCAAAAAGAGATATTTTTCGGCTCTTTGTCATGATGACAGATGAAGTGGTTTGAATGATTAACTTATTATTAAAATTTTCTCACTTGTTAGTTAAAAATATCAGTGCATTTATTTTCAATATTTAGAATTCCAGGTTATATTAAATTATTTTAAATATTAATTTAAGGTATATTAAAGTTTTGGTATATTATTATTGGATTTAAAAGGATGAAATAAAAATGAAGCTGATATAAAATATATCAAGTCCCTCGCTGTCTCTTTCCGGTGTATCGTAACTACAGAGCGCCGTGTATAAATAAACCTGTAGGTACTTTTGGCACTCATATTTATTGGTTTTTAAAAGGCATGCATATTGTGCGTACGCCTTTACGCAGTGCCGACATCAGCTGCTAGTGTCAGCGAGTCGACAGGGAGGCCGACACTTCACAGCTCAAGACGAATTCGATGTGAAGATGCATCGCTATATCTTCACCGACTACAAACACCCACAATACGCACGAATGTGCTTCCAACACGAAAGACATAATGTACTTAGATTATTTAAGACATGATATAACATCTATCTTCAGTTTAATATCACTAGGAACACCAGCTGAATACATAATAAATTGTAGAAATTAAGGACAATATTTTCATTTTAATCTGATAAATATAATCGGATTTACGTAAGAAAAACAATCCAATTTTTGCAATTTACAAGTTCAGACACGTGTTTTAAGTAGTTGTAATAAATTTTCCAACCACTATGTTGCGTACATTTTTTATTATTATGATTATTAAGACTATTAAGAAGTAAAAAACAATGATTTTTTTAAAGTTATTTTCATATTCCTGTAAATTATATATTTTGTTAGATCTCTGCCGTTCATCTTTTAAAAAACTTCATAATAACGAAAGAAACGATAGAAATTCTTTTTTGTGAGGGCTCAGTGTTCTAAATCTTTGACAAAACATGACATTTGCGCAAAACTTAAAAATAGTGACAGTAAACGTGTCGGTTGGTGTCAGTCTGTATCTATTTCTTCCTTTTCAAACTTTCCAAATAAATTATTTATGATATGTGATTTTGTTCTTTTTATAAATTGAATTTAAGGGTAAATGTTCCATATGTTAATTTTCCATAAAATAAAGTTATTCAATGCTTTATACATATTTTACTGCTACAATAAAAGAACCACATTAAAAAAGTGTAAAAGAATGCATTAAATCATGTTCCATTTACCAATATGTCACTTACAAACTACTACCATAAATTATTATTTTCATCTGACTGTATATTAAGATTTCTATTATAGGAACTATATTCAAAAGCGACAAAATTATTCGAAGAATAAAGATATATCTGTTTAGTTTATAAATTAAAATAGTTTGTAACTTGTTTTATATTCTTCCGTAGATCTTTTGTTTTATTGGAAAAATTCTTATAGGTTGTAGTGAATTTATAGTAGCTGTAGTTAAATATTAATATACTCCATCAGATTTAACATATTTGAATATGCAGTATTCGTCGCAATAAATAAATATAAATAATTGGTTCTTAGAAAGTTTTCTGTGACTTTAAACATTTAAAAAAATATAATTATAATAATTTTTAAATTTACACATTTGTCGCTGAAATAAATGTCGTCCATACGTAATAAATTACTTAATAACAATTACATTGCAACCATATGTGCGAGTGTTAATGCGGCTTCACTTAAAGTACCGCATAACATATGGGGAATATTAAATACTTGAATGAAGTAATGGTTGACATGACTGGTCCAAACACCGGGTAAAAATAGATTGCTATACAAGAGAAAAATGTTACAATACTTTATCATCCGGTTCCTTGTTACATTTGTGTATACGTGTGTCAATGTAACTTCTGTTTTTTAAACAGGGTATGTCATTAGGGAAGATTTTACATGCGATGTTTCGACATTTATTAAATACTTTTTTAAAGTCACTAGTTTCTCCTGTACTGCATTTATATTGTGACCAAGGATCTTCAAAAATTTGGCATTGTTACTTCCAAAACACGTTTATAATTAATCTTATTTTTCCATTTCTAATATTTTAGAGAGAAATTATAAAAGAAAATACTTAACTAAAATTTGATTTTATTTTAACTTGATTACTCTAAAAGTAAAACCAATCACAAACGCAACAAATAAACATCTAGAGTTGATTGGCAGTAATCTGACTGCGGATTGGTGCTACAAAATGTCGGCATCAGTTTCGTTTCTGAAAACGCGAAGCCTTGGTCCCTATACGCCTGTCACATGTCTCAAAACAAATACACACAAAAAAAAATAGAATAACGGGAAATGAAACAAAAGACATTCCAAATAATCAATCTTGACAACAGCAAAAATAAAAATAACAGAAATTAAACTTTTATTTCTTTTTGTAATATAGACTAAATTCAAGAATAAAATTATCAATTATCAATCGTATTACTATTATCACACTGGATTGCTATGAATAATGTATGATAAAATGAATAAACAATAAATGTGTTTAGCTGTGTTTTCGGAAACAAAGCCAACTATGATGATGGGTCGGGAAAAATATGCTGGTGATAAACACGATATCGTCTGAAATTCATTTCCGGCTTGGTGAGTCGCCTGGCGACGGATCCATTGTATGGGGCTTAGTGCTCTCGATGGTGAACGGTTAGCGAAATTGGTGGAGGATGGAGTTTACCACGAAGAGAGTTTATAGTTCACAGAGGCGTACCATGTATTTTTTATTCGATTTTTAAATTTATTAACAATAACACCTAAAGAACTATTTACCTTTGTTATTTTCTACAAATTGTGAATAAAAATACTTGATTTTTAAATTAAATTAAAATCTAGATGCACTGAATATAATATACATAAATTTTATATAAAAATAAAATCTAGTATCACAAACTAACATAAATTTTGGTATCAGTAAGTAAATCTATGTCAACCGAAATCCTGCGAACCTGCAAACGAAATAAATTAGAGGCATCGATGTTACAGGGATCGTAGTAGCAGGATTAGAAAGTCTGTCTGTGAACGTGATACGGACATTAGCAAGCAGTTAAATCAAAGAGCGTCATGTAGTCGCACTACGATTCAACAAGCATGATAAGATGACGATTACTACAAGGATGATATTAAGGTACTGCTTTTCGATATCTTCGAGTAAATATATCAACACTAACGTCTTTTGTTCTTAAATAAAACACAAATACTATTATATCTGATATAATTCTTGTTATAAGTTCATACAATTTACCTTTAATATTTTGGTTATTCATAAATAAAATTTCATTTTTTTATTGTATGAACAAAGTCCTAAAACCTCAAATCAGAAATATCTATAAGCATATTTCTTTGTAAAAGATTGTACACAATTTTTTTAAAACCTTTCAAAATAAATATCTAACTGTTTAAGTGATCTATTTTATATTTTACTCTAAAGTTTAGATCACGTTCAAAGTGCATCATTGAAGATGCAGTTTAGTAAGATATAAAAGCTTGCTATGTGCATGATTTAACCATCATTATCTTGTTGCTAGTAGCGTAGATATGATTCCTTTTTTTATAAATTTAGCATTAGAGTATTCACAAAAAGACAATAGAATTATGTTTCTTTTTAATATCTTAACAAAATATTCAAAGCTTTCAGAGAAAACTTTTTGGAATTCATAGTAAATAGTTGACCTTAAAGTACTTAGCAACATTAATGTAATAATTAATAGTTAATCATGTACCCAAAAATCTTACCCAACATATTTAGAATAATCTTTAGGTTAGAGGTTATAATAACGCCACGCAATCTTGCATACTCCAATTATTAGGGTATACTATAACGTAACTAAGAACCACTTTGTGTGTAACAAAATTTCCGAGAATTTACACTTACGATCATCGAACAAAATAGATAAAGATCTACATATTTGATTAAATCTTAAATTCAATTTTGAAATCATTTTAAGAGGCAATTGTAAATGAAAATGAGATCAAAATAATATGAAAATGAAACGTGACTTTTGTCTTTTTAAATTATTAAATTTTCGTGGAAATACTTCCACACAAAGAATACCAAAGATCTTTCGATATTATCGTTCAAAAAGGAAGAAAAAATTGTATTCACATTTTCTTTTACGAAATGATAATGATATATGATATACGTAAATATCAAGCGAATTTATTCCATAGATGTTATATTTTGTTTTAAAGATTGATCGCAGACTTATTATCTGTTTAAGAGGGGTAAATACCTTTAGAATCATCTAAATATTTTGTTTTTCTTTTATATAATGTTAGTTGAAAATATTTGGAATTTTTTACTATATTACTGCACGTATTTTAATTATTATTACAAAAATTTTTAAAGTAAAAAAATAAATATTTGGAGCCGTGGTAGAATTTGGCGTCAGACATCTGGAAAAAAAGGCACCTCCAGGGATGCCAGTCGCTATCAGTCATTAAAAAGGTAGAACTTCAACAAATAGCAAAAATTGCGGTAGTTTGAAAAAAAAAATCCTATGCTTGACGATAGAAAAAACAGTTTTACACATTGCAGATATAGGTTAAAGTGATTTCATTTTAATGGTTCCCGAGAAAAAGTGACACCCAGTTTAAAAAATGTGGTTTCCATAAAAACGCGTTTTCGATTCTGTAGTTAACGTATTGTACGGCCTCCACAATTCTTCTTGTATCTTTGCAATGACTTCGAAAAGGGTTTATTGATAATAAACCCTTTTAGAAGGTTAATCTAGAGAGTATAAGAAATAGATTTATGCAAAAAAAAATTTTTGGAAATCTTCAGGGTGGGATCTCTCCTTAAGAATATGTTAACAAAGTACTTCTAATGTTATAGCCTATGAACCTGACACCCTTACGCTTGACATTTGAGCCCTACCGAAACCTTAAATGCGTTTTTCTAAAAAATATCTTTTAATTGGCGTGAGCGATAGCTCAAAAGCATTTTGACTTATCTCGCCAAAATTTTTAACACCCTTAAAAATCTACTATTATTCGTCCTTAAATGAAAAATTTTTATTTGTCAAGCAAAAATAATTGAAAAAATATGTAAATAATTTTAGTGTCTCAATTAGAAAACAAAGATACATAAGGATTAATCAAAAAATTATTGTATATGATTTGTTTCTCAAACCAAATAAATAAATATGAATGTATAAAATAAATGTAATAAAAACATAATTTAAAATCAAAGTCCAATAGAAGCTTTGATATATTAAAATTAAATTATACATACATATAAAATAAAAGTCCAATTAAAAGTTTGCAGGTAATCATCACATCGCGCAAATAAAGTGCTTATAAAAAACAGTTTATCAATGGATATAGAAACCGGCTTTTGGAATGTAAATTTGCGAACTCCACTTTGAATACAGAATTCGATTCTAGACTTTGAATCCAGTGGGAATATGTGAAAACGGCCGGTTTTTTAAATGTTACGTGGAGGTTCGCAGGAATAAAATGCCATAAGCGATGTTAAATGGCAAAAAGAACTTAGAAGATGCGAAAATGTTTACGAAAGATTTATGATCCCGTATAGTTTGTCACTTTTGGGAAATTATTGGTTATGTTTGTAAATGGCTTGGAATTTAAAACCTTCAAATGAGATTCTTTATAAACTAATTTTAAAATATTTAAATCAATCAGTACTTACGTTTACTACAAAAATTTTAACGCCGAAATTTGATCTTCATACATAAATAGCGAAGTTATACATGAACGCAAATTTTGTGTTTCTTGTCACATATGTTTACTTCAAAGTAATGCTTCACTGATATATCAATCTTGAAGTTTTAACATATGCAGATATATTTTTAAATTTGCTTGTCTCAAAATATTACTTTAAAAATGAAGATATTGTTACCAAATTTGGAGAAAATGGCAAAATCGCTTGGACTATAGTCCAACAATTTTAAGCGTTTTTCAAAATTTTGGTATTTTGCTAAAATCTCGCGAAATAATTACGCTATTTAGCAGAAACTTTCGAAATACACACTTCATTAAGTTCTCTAATCGATTTATGCCATAAAAATAATGATATTTGTTAAAAAATAATGTAAATACATAAATTTTTGATAATTCCAAAATCAATAAAGCCAATTCGGCTGTTATTAAAATATTTCTACTGTATTTACAATATTAAAAAAAAAAGAGAAATGAAATATTTGATCAGTTAAGATACACATAAAAATATACGTTTAATAGTTGAGCGGTTTAGTCATAGGAAAGTCGAAACCTTTATTATAACCTGTGATAATATCACCTAATACATACGCTGTTCACGTTTCCACGACAATCTGAGGCATTCTATACGCGTTTCTATGAAAAATGATGCTGTATTTTTGCTTGTGATTTTTACACTGTAAGGGTAAGCAGTTACTGTGGTTCATTGTTCTGAAATTCTCTTGATTTGTATTCTGTTGCGCTAATCTAAAGCAACATATGTGATCCGTTAACTATTTTACTATATTAAAACTGTTGTGATTTATGTCATTTTTACCACAAAAATATATTTGTCAACAATGAACAATAGCACTATTATTTCATAGTAAATATTATACCGGGTGTCTTTTTGGTTATAGTTATGGTAAAACTTTACGCTATAAAATTACTAGATTAATGTTTTATAGACAAAAGTTGTTCAAAATTAAAATGTGCATCAAATGAATCCTTTCTTAATGATATGCGACTCTATACTTTTATGAAATACAGGTAAATTAAAATTTTTATCATTAAGCAGTTTACAGTTTGTCATACAAAATAAAACAAATAACTTTAATTTAAGTGACATTGTCTCAGTTCTTGTATTTATGAAAATAAAATAGGTAACTTCTTGACACTTTGTTCTTTACAATTGTTATGAAACAAGTAGTAAAACATAGTAGTCGGCATAACAACAATAACAATAACAAGCATAAACAAGTCATCAAAAACACGAATGTCAAAGTGGAACATAAAATACAATCATTTATAGACAACAAGCATTTACAACAAGGCATTTATACATAACAACAATGTTATTTCAATGTTTAAAATAATGAAGACTTACTTCGAAATAAATATAATTAGTTATAAAGAATTAAGCA
>NEEE01003024.1:12842-34625 GCA_002278615.1 Pogonus chalceus
TCTAATCTGTGATTTTAATTAAAATCGTTTGAGCTGTATTTATAAAAATCAAGTACATCTAAGCCTACCATTTGGTTGAACGGTAGAACTATGTATTTTTAAGCGACCAATTCTTTGTTATCGCTATCGTTAATTTCGAACAGATTATTGTGCATTATATATTAATTAATAAAAGTTGCATTCAATTTTTTTTTCTAAGATGTTAAGTTCTTTTTTCTATTATCATTTCTCTTTATTATAAATTAAATGATTATTCCTTGGAAAAAATGAATAATTGCGAAAGTATTTAATAATATTTCTATAGTACCGTTCTATATCACAAGAATGTATCATTACGAATATTTGTAACGGAATTTCAACATCATCTGTTTGGTAGGACGCGTGCGCGTAATACCTATACATTTGTATAGTGGATATGTAATTATACAACGCGTACATTGCATTCTCAACGTGTTCCATAGGTGGGTAGGTAGAACCGTACGCATTTGTGCATATGCATAACCCGCACGCCACGAACAGCATACAGTAGTTATGCATGAACTTCAAGGCATTTAGTTTACGTTGGTTAACCAAACATTAGATGACAAAGACAATTCGAGTCCTTGTTTTAGTTATGTAATACGCGTAAGTGGTACTCCATGTGATGTCAGTTAAGAATTTCATTCCCAGCATGATTAAATAGAATTTATCTCGTATGAGAACATTATTAAATTGGATTCTTATAATTCATAAATAGATGTTCATTACTTCTTTTTGTAAAAATATTAAAATTAATATTTTTTATACGAATAATTTCAGGACGCCACTGATATTGACTTCACGTATATATGTATGTC
Source organism: Pogonus chalceus (assembly GCA_002278615.1). Taxonomy (NCBI): domain Eukaryota; kingdom Metazoa; phylum Arthropoda; class Insecta; order Coleoptera; family Carabidae; genus Pogonus; species Pogonus chalceus. The sequence continues at coordinate 13,679 of NEEE01003024.1, forward strand.
TCTGTAACCCTCGTTTGAATATAATTTGAATACAAACAAGTATGGAAATGAAATAGAGAGAGAATTTAGCCGTTTGGCGCTCTTACTGTCAGCTTGCTCTTGCTCTGATATCATTTTGAAGTGGAGAACCGTTTTCGTCTGTAATTCAGATTTTTCACGGTTGTTTTCAGTTCAGGGCGACCCGCTGCTGAAGACTTAATCAGGCAATATTTATTAATGAGTTAGGTCATTCATAATAGTCGTTGGAGACTTGTTATATGCCGCTTGAGGGCCAAACAGGTGTTACTAGGGTTCAAATGTTGTATCAAATATTTATGAGATTTATTTGCCTGTATATTGTTTTACGAACACAAATTGGTTTTGTTTTGGGAATGATTTTCGCTATTTTATCTCAATCATTTCATTAAATTTTGATTTAAAATCATTTAATTCATTCAAAATAAAACAGTCAATGTTTGATGTTTTAAAAGTAGATCATATTAGAATAAAATTGTAATAAAATGTGAAAAATTCGGTAACAGATGTTAACATAAGTTTATAGATTCCTGTTTATACGCTTGTTGAACGAAAGAACGCTTTTGCTCTGAAAACAAGCGCGTAGCGTAGGTCGTGTCTTTTACGACCGCCATCAATTCTGTTCGGTCGTAAAATCCTTCCGAAGCGCCGCCCGTTATGACCCGTTAAATATCTTTAAAATTGACTTACAAAGCCGTTACTGACTTTAACCACACCACAAGAACGACGGGGATCATAAGAACCGCTAAAGATGTCTTCACTTTTCAAGTATCACCCACCGTTAATGGTATATGCTATTGGTTATCACTTAACCGTAGAAAAATGGCGTTTATGTACCCTTTTTCGCAACGCATTAATGTACTTTTAGAAATTTACGGGACGAATAGGGATTAGATGCACGAAACAAATTAAGATGAGGTGATATCTTGTTTCACAAAGGGACAACGGTAGTTATTCTTGAAGGGTAGATTTCAGGTAGACTTTTTTCTCACATTAGTAAAAGATTTGTTCTTTTTATATCTATTATTTATTGGTATATTATTGAGCGTTTGTGGTTAAGTATAAATCAAATGCGAAATTGCTGACGCCGGTTCAATTTTGCAACATGAAATATAGCTATAGTTTTTTGCTGCGTCCTTCATGTGAACTCTATTATCTTTTGTTTTTAATCCATGATGCTTACTTTACTTACACTTCTTTGAAACTTTTAAACTGAAATATTTTCGATAAAATTTAACCCCAAATTACATAAATACAAGTGTACGAAGAATTGCTGACTCAATATGAGTTTACACGAATGTGTGTTTTATTCTCACGTATGTGTACATTCTGGAAATTTATGATCACCTGTAATTATATATGAATCGTTTTTTGTTATTTTGTAAACATTTACATACGCACTAAACCTCGCTTGGTTCACCAACAACACATAAAAATGTTACGCACATGTGCGTAGGATGGCCAAGTGGAATTTTTGTAATATACACTTTGGTGATATATGCTTTGTGAAGGGACCGTTTGGATGTTTAAAAATATACAAATGGTTACGGAAATGGGTGTACATTTTTTTTTGTTTAAGTTCAGCGAAAAAACAATTAACAAGCCGCTATGTATCTACACGGCTCCTCCTACCTCCTCCTCCTCAATCAATTCATTGTTTATAAAGAAAATAATATTTATAAATTTCATCGTAATTAAATTAAACAGATCTTAGAATAAAGTTAAAAACTCGAGTGAGTAAGAAAGTGTCTTTCAATTGCAACCAATATAAAATGCATTATCGTTGAGCATAGAAACGCAAGCAACTTGGTGTCGCATCACAGACATCCATAAATTAGCCGTAATTTACGATGGACGGATAAAAACACTCGGAAACTTAAGAATCTGACAATTGGGGGAGTGATTGAGATGGCGGCCGTCTCGACGATTCACAAATAAATCTCGAGCGTCGAAAACGAGCGTCGCGCTGGGACAAACACCCGATGAAATTGGAGGACCACCTCAGACGGGTTTTTTAGTACTTGTGATTTTTTCTATATTTAACTATTGTTGGATATATTTTACATCGGTTCATTGAATTTTTACAGCTATAAATTTGAAACGTGTTATTTTTATTCTTTGGATTATACTAAAAAAATCCAATTATATTTCAGGAATTTATAAAAACACGAATATTTTTAAAACTAGTCAGAAATACGCAGAACATAGTGTCTGTTTTATATTACAGATAAGAAATTCTTTTATCAATATTTTTTGTCAACGAAACATGTCTCGGAAATAAACCAGTAGCTGGATGCAGATATAAAACAATTAAACCAATTATATAGATACATATGTTTCTGTTCATTTATTAAGCGATAATTTATTTTTAAATGAATTTCTGTTTAAGAAAATAAAACTATGATAGTTATTTTAAATTTTATTCGTGAACTAGCAATCATTTTTAAGTCTAACTCTCATAGGTTAGTCAGTTGATAGAGAGCTGACAGCTGCAGGGAACGGATGTCTTATTGGTCGGAGATTTTATGAACCGTATGGCATTTGGTTGGCTAGTCTGTAAAGCGTTATATTTATCTAAACATGTATTTCAATTTTATTTTGATATGCATTTGACATAATTCAATTAAATTCTATGTAATTTATAGTTTACTAAAATATTTAACATAAATTTCAACATTGTTTCGTAAAATAACGTAGAACTATAATTAAAGTAGTTACTAAATCGGTGTTAAGAAACTAGAAAAAAGTAGAACAAAATAAATGACTTATTTTGTTTCAATAGAAACGCTGTTTCATACGAAATGTAACAAAGTATTGAAATGAAAAATATAAAAGATACAAAATAAATCACGGAGCTATTTTGATGTGTAAAAAACATTGGAGAAGTGCCATTTTAAAAAGCCAACATATCAAAATAACAAACGAAATAATTTCAAATCCAATGTTTATACAGCAATAATTCATAAACAAAAAAGGGCTTGACGATAATCACGATGAGTTACGATGTGTAAACAGATCTAATTAAAATTTCGCTGACATTTGAAATTATTGGGGTTGAGGATAGTTGTTGTACAACGAGCCACTCACCAGATGGGTGCGCATACCAGCAAATACGCTTTAACGCTTCAAGCCTTCAAGTCGCATGGATAAAATATAAAGCCTCTTCAAACTCACCTGCAACAAAACAAAAACATGTTATTTTTTAAATTCTAGTTAATAAATCATCTTGACAAATATCCAATACTGTTCATGTTTTAATTTTTAACAAATATTTTTTTATTTGATAATACATTTTCTTATACTATTCACCCTTTAGGACACCATTCTTATTTCAACTGCGCTAATCCCTACGCAAACAGAGGCAATCATCCCCCACAAAGACATTTTTAATCCTCGTTTTCCAAACCCACCCCAAAATGTTTTCAAGACATCGTTCCAATCTCCCCGCATACCATTTCGCTTATACTCATTTACAACTTGTTCTAGAAAGGGATTTCTTAAAGGTAGCTTCACATTAATAATATTCCGCAATATAAAAACTCGTTGGAGAATCTTGCTCTAGTACTTGGAAGACGTTCTCACAACGTTCATCCTCTGGTGAGCTCGATCCACTGGGATTACAACTAGAGACTTTCAGAGTTTTGGACTCTTCGGAAGGATTACGGACCATTGGATCGAAGGATTTTAAGAAATTACCAATACAAAATAGTTTGAAAACAATATAAAATTAACGCTTAACTTGAAAAATACGAAAAGTTGTATGATATTAAGATAGTATGAGTTGTAGTTACTGAATGAGAAATAGGAGATGTTAGATTTGTATAAAACTTCCAAATGATGAACATTCGAAGTGATGTATCATTTGTTCTCATCCGAATCTCGTATCACAGAACGAGAGCACGGTCGCGGCCGACTGAAGGCAGAACGAAAGTGCAGGAAGGGTGCAGGGTAAAGAGGTGGTCGGTTGACGTGCTGTCGGGGATGCCCTGCTTCCATGGCAACGCGGAGTGCTCGCAACGCTCTCTGCCTGTCTCCTGTCGCCTGATTTATGGCCGATGGAAAATGTTAGAAATGAAGAGCGGGACAAGCGGACAGCACGGCCAAGGATGGTGCGATGTAGTGCGGTAAGGGGTAACACGTTGCAGCGGGTTTTTCGCGCGTCGTCCTGGTTGACATGACATCACGGTGGATATATGTACGAATACGTTCGAGACTCGAGGGGTATGTGATATGTAATAACGGCTCTGGAAACTATATAACTCTACCGTCTGACTTTTATTCAATAACGAAATAATTTTAAATTTCATCAATGAATACTTTATATACATGGGAAAGTAATTACGACTATATTGACTTAAATGAATATTAAAAATAAAAAGAGATAAATCAAAACGAAACAATAATACGTAGTATTTTAAAGTTAATTTAAAATAACGACAATAGAAAGTAATAAATTATTTTCAATCAATAAACGGCAGACATTTTGTAACAATCAAAATTAGTAACAAAGAGAATATACTAAAAGGGTACGTGATGCACACAAACATTGTTCCCAACGTAACAATACAACACAAAAAAAAAAAAATTGAAACGAATGACAATCAGTATGAGACGGAAAGAAACAGTAACAAATCGGTAAATCGTAAGCTATTGATAAGTCATCGATTTTTGATTTAGTGCCTGTAAAAGGGGAACATTATAAAGAATGCTGCGTAAGCGGGGTTCATCATCTCGCCGATTCGATATTATGTAAAACGCCCATCTACATAATACACTTTACGCGGTAAGTTCGCCACAACACATAGCAAGCATAAAGTAACGAGGGCGGTGTGAAGATCCTTTAAAACGCATTCGTCATCGATGAAAAACAACCCGTAACGCGATCCCTTTCAGAACACATCATGTAAATGTATTAAAATTGAGGACACGCCGTCCTAAACTCGTAACAAAACACGTTTCAGTTTGCGGTAATATATTTCATATCCACGAACAAACTCATGATTTGTGGACGTACTTTTCACTTCGTTCCCAAATCGCATATCACATATGCATCCGATGAAAAGAGTAACATCAAATTAATTCATATTTATATTTCAATCATTTTACCTTGTATTTAACTTATTATTTTTATTAATGTAATCTTTAATTATTTTATATTTATTAATATTATTAATTATAACTTTTACTTTACTTTATTATTATAATTATTATAAATTCCACAAATTCAATAAACAAATTATAAGTTATTAATTAATTATATCGCATAATTTTATTTTATTTAAAATATTTTATTTATATAGAACAGATTGAAATATTGAAATTTCGAAATAATTATTAATTGTTTGTTCTCATTAAATTTATAAATAGTTGAAATATAGTAAAATATATCTTTTATCCATGCGTAAATGAAATATAATAGTACCTAATATTAACATGTTTATTTTTTTAAATAAGAAAAGATTAATATGTTAATTAATTTTCATATAATTAAAATATAAGGTGCATGTAGGAACTAATTAAAAAACTTTTATTCCTTAATTGAATTACACTTCCAGTGAATCCGCAAAAAAGTGAAATAACAAATTTGAAAATTATGTTTACGAAATTAATTTGAATCGGAACAAAACACTTCACACACATTAAATATGCAAATGTGCGAAGGAAAAGAAGAGAAAAATAAAAAAACAATTTAATAAAATAATCCAAGTGTATCTAATAACCCTGAAGTTAACGCACAGAAAACGCAAAATGTATAGTATATATGCAATTATATCAACACCAAGTAGGATTAATGCGAAGAACATAAATTATCACACATGCGTAAACAATACAAATCCCGCAGTCGCACTCAAATGCGACCACTTGTACAGAATCAGTAACCAAATTCGGAATCTCACGGATAGTTTACAACCTTTCCCGATTCCCGTTTGTTCTTCCCGAAGGTTCAGTAACACACGCTGGAGTTACTTGGAAACAAGTGTCTCGTATACTATCATCCCTTTAACTTAACCCTTTAACGAAGAGAACATAAGAGAAGACCTAACTGTGAACTGAAACTCAGTTTGCCGAAGTGAGTACTTTGTATTCGAATTCTCCATCTCGTTAGTTACGGGCGCTTATCCGCGCGCAAAACTACACCAAACACTTTCTACGCGGGTGAAGGGACAACACACTACCAAGGGTAACATGCACTTTGACTGTATTTGTGTGTTGTTATATTTTACCTAATATATCTTCTATGTATATAACTTTATGAAAGTTCAAGTTTTAATTCAAATTCATAACTTTGTACTTTGTTCATTTTCATGTATCAATATTTATCGTAAAATTATAATAAACAAAATTAATTAATTATATATTTTTATTTGTTATACAAAATACATTTTTTATAAATTGTTTGAAATAAAGCAGTTGCTACGTCACAAGGATTGATGACGTACATTAAAACTTAGAGAAATTAAACAAATGATTTGGTTGCGCGTTTAAAATTAAGGAAAAATTGACAATATTATTTGTAAATTTTGTTTATATATAAGTTGCAGTTTCGCGCGAGTAATAAAAACAGACAATAAATATAAGAAACAAATTTAAAACAACTTAAGAGAGAAGTTTGTAAGAAAACTTTCTGCTTTTCTGACCAGCATGTAGCCTTCTAAGTATTTTAAAAGCAAGTAAAAAGTTTGAAATCATAAAAAGTGAAAAGGAAAAAATAATCACCAACAGTGTAAATAATCTTCTTCTGTGAAGTTTTTAAGAGTCACCCGTCGTTTTAAAAATCTATTCCATTTGCGCACGTAACATCCTAAAACCATAATACGTAATACAAGAGCAAAGAACCATAAACGTAATAAAAGCATCCTAGTTTACAATGGCCGCATATTGGGACAAAAACACAATGCCAGACAACATCCCCAATCCGCTATAGTAAACTAGGTATAGAAAAAAGCAAAAAGTGAAAGTTTCGAAAAAGTCAACTTTATGAAATTTGATTTACGGCCGTTCAGACTTGAAAGAATAAGAGCAAGTTTTTTGTTCACGGTTCACTAGTCGGTAATTGGTTGGGCATTTGTCGAATGCATTGCCAACACTACAAAATATTCCTAATACTAATAATGTTTTGTACCTAAAGCACTAAACTAATAAACATTAACTTTTGTCATTTTATTATGTATATTAACTTTAAAATTTAATTTATTATGGCCATATATAATTGTTAGGAAGTTCATTCAATGTTAAATTAAAGGAAATGAATTTTTTTTGGGTACTAAGTGCTTTCACTTTTTATTTACGGTAAATTTATACAATGTGTATGGAATAAATTGTTTAATAATGAAAAATGATTAAATTGAAATTTGTTTGAAGTGATTTAACAAACATCTGCTCCAAATATTTATGCAAATGAAAATTATGTTAAGTAATTCTTGTTGAAATATTTAAAAATGCATTATTAATCGTAAAAATATTGGGTAATTTAGCTAATAGCTTCCTGATGAAAAAGCATATTGATTTTCGAGGAAATTAAATTATCGTTTAAAATATCAAAATAACACAAGCCGGGCGTTTTTAATTTCCATCAAAAATACAGGGAAGCCCGTCTGTTATCGTGACGCTTCTGAAAATAATCAATACACGCCGCGAGCTTGAATTTATTCCGCAACACACACAAAAAAATCTAGTTAATATCTGGCCGCGTCGGGGATGATTTATGTAGCCTGCCAAAGTTCCATCATGGCGCGCGTATAAGGGTAACTATGTAGAGGGTCAGCCTTCAGCCCTTTACGACTCGCACCCAAATGCCTACCAATGGGGCGATTCAATCGGTTCAATCCGGATCTATTCGGATGGAATCGATCTACGGGCATTTTATATGCTTTGTTCGTTCATCTGGATATATCAACTATGTTCCCTTTTTTTTATTTTTTTATTTTTGAAATTTTTTGGTACGCCACTGACCATTTGATTTGGTTACTAAAACATAAGCGCACATAAGAGATAACATCTAGGGATTTTTGGTTTAATATATTTCACTGTAACTGTTGCGTTCGTTACACTGGATTTCTATTCAGTATTTTTTAACCAGGAACATTTTCAATTTAAATTTTGTTTTAATAAAGTTTTTCATAACAACATATATATGTATATTATTTAGTTAAAATGACATTAACTTTATATATCTATCTAAGATTATAATAATCTTAGTATTTTTGCTGATTTTCAGCAGTTTCGTTTTCTGCGATTTTCTCGAAAACTAAGCTGGATATTAAAATGCGCTCTTCGGCATTGCATTCACAATAAAATTTTTTATCGAAATATGCATAAAAATAACTACTTTAAAATAAGCCGATTTTTGAGAAAAAAGTAAGGCTATACGCTTAAAATTTTTGCTGATTTTGAGCCTTACTAAGTTAGGTATTAAAATTCACTTTTGGGCATTGAATGCGCAATAAAATTTCCTATCGAAAATATATAAAAAGAACCACCCTAAATTTAGCCGATTTTTTTTAAAAAGTAAGACTACACACTTTTGCTGGTTTTGAACAATTTAAGTTTGTTGCGAATATTTTTGAAAACTAAACTAAATATAAAAATGCGCTCTTCAGAATTGCATTCAACATAAAATTCCCTATTGAAATATGCTTAAAAAGTAATAATTTAAAATAAGTAGATTTAAAAAAAAATAATATTTACGATATTTGGATATTTTGGTTTTATGCGTTTTTCTTAAAAACTAAACAAGAAATTGAAATAAACTATTCGGCATTTTATTCGTAAATAAATTATCTATTTTTTCATGCATACAAAATTTTACTTTAAAAATGCCCGATTTTCAAGAAAAATAAGGAGACTATAGATATAATAATATAAACTTTAAAAAAATATTAATATAATACTAATGTAAAATAAATTAAAAAGTGTTTAATAAATATTAAAAATATGGAATAATTAAAGTATATAAATATAATACAAAACAAATGAAATATTTAAGTATTATATATATAACAATGGTTATAGCAGATAAATCTTTAGAACTAGAAGTAAAACCAATTTTTTAGTCCATTATTGCCGGATTAAGGCTTTTTCTTGCTGAATATATCGATGAGAACTGATAGTATTTCACGCAGCGAGTGCGTGCGAGATTTAGACCAATGACCGGAATACAGATGACACGGAGGGAGTTTACTAATGTCCTCTTGTACATCCGATATTTTATTTATGGATTTGCGTCATTTGGGAGGCTGCCCGTACATTATATTTACTTATAATTTTATTTATATTAAATAAGATAAATTAGAAAAATATGTTTGCTTAGTTTTAAGAAATATTTTTATAAGATTTGTGAATGTGAGTGGATTGAAATAAAATTCACAGTAAAGAAAAGTCTATATATTTATTTCCACTGTTTTTTAGAGACGCTGAAATCCAAAGAAGAATCTACTTTCCTGGGAACAGCAGCGTTAAAAATGTCCGCAACCAAACCTCTGGAACGATATACCGATATTTATGACATCGTAAGTTGCGGATTACGACAGTGCGGACTCTGAGCGCTATTTGCGCTGGAGTATAAGATGCACGCACGAACGCACCGTTCGGTCAGAATACCTAGATTCCGTAAGTGCAACCAATGGAAATATGAACACTGATTTGTGTGGACGTTTTATATAGTCCTGATTCACGCGAAAAGGACAAGAATTTCTCGCTGACGATACCTCTACACGGCCTCCCCAGGGGAAATCCTGTGGACTCACGAGCACCTGGGATAAACGGCGTATCGTTACCAAACGCACCTGCGATGATTTTTTATTCTTACTTTATTTTCTCTTGAGCTTTGTTTCTTTGTTTTCAACTAAGAGCTTTGATTCAAATATATTTACGCAATTTTCAAAATATACCAAAAGCTTTAATTTATTTATTTCTTCTTTTAAAAATTATTATATTGTACATTTATATTTATGTATATGACAAATAAATAATATATTTATAATTAATAATTTTAAATTTATTTTAGTACTTATTTGCGATATTTTAAAACTTGCTTTAATAGTTAATAAAGTATATTAATTATAATTTTGCGAATATATTAAATAANATTCCTTAAAGTGTTAGTTTTGAAGAATAAGTTCATTTTTTAAATTACTATTTTTTTTTTTTTAGTGTTAATTTTTACTTGGAAAATTTGTAATTTCATTTTTTTTATTATGTTTTAAGATCTTGAAGATAGATTTGTATTATTTTGTAATATTTGAAATAGTAAAATATTATGAAATTGTACTTAAATAAAATAATTCAAGTATATATGTATAATTTTCTGTCGGTCTCTTTGTCGAATAACAAAAACACAAACACGTTGTCAGGGTCGTATAATACTCGCCCTGAATATCAAGTGAGCAGTGAATTGCAATGCTAAGCAAATGAACTTAATCGATGCGCACGTGGACCAAGGATGAATTTTGGACTTTAGAACGTTGATATGAAAATTCCGGGAGCGCGGACTCCGGTTGTTTGAAGTCCGGAAAAGAGGCAGAGGCGACCGGCCCAATTAATCTTTTACGTTTTGTCAGAGCACAATACGCAATATATCAATCCGCGCGAATATTTAATTAAAACATGCGGACAATGGTTTCATAAAGATTTATGGTTTTCGGTAGGTGATGATGTATACTCGCTGCGAATCGATTTAATTTAATTTTGTCACCGATGGCGCTACGCGTTTCGCTACGCTTTTTATAACTACGAGATATCTACATACATTTATACATAAACATATATGTTAATTTAAGATATTATACTGAATATTTTAAATTATCATAATTCTTCACTCATCAACATAATATTCTAATTAATTATACTTTTTTATCTTTATTTATATCAACTCATTCCATTTATTTTATTCGAATTAGTTTTCCACAAATGCAGTAAACAATTTTATATGTATTTATATTTTAATTTATTTACTCTAAAATTTTCCGAAAATAAATTAAATAATATAAAATAGTAAATTGTTGAATAAGTGACTCACCGTGATCGAAACAAAGTAAACTCATTAAAATCAGAAACGATTGAATTTCATCTAGTCCTCTTCTTTCGTGACATGCCTCAAGCCGTAAAGTAAAAAATGCACAACAATGATAACTAAAAGGAAACAGTTCAGAAGCGTTCGACACTCATCAGAGTTCGTTAGTTTGAAACCGCACGAAACAAAACATTAGCAACACAAATGCAACAGCAATAAGTGTCTTTGTGCACGTGGGGCACACGTCCCAAGAAGTCCATCGGCATCGGTGGACGCTATCACCGGCGGCATACGGACGACGTCGTCGACATCGAGGAAGAATTGCGCTGAACACCTGAATTTGATGCGTATTGCGTTGAGGCTGTGGCAGTGGCATCGGCCGTCATAGCTTTCGTCCGTCGCCTAGTACCGTACCAACAATGATATCAAATTATTGTTCAAATGTCATTCCTGTGTGTAAGACATCTCTATTTGCCCCACCACTGTCGCCGTCATAATAATTCGTTGCGACAAACAATAAGCGGCGCGTTGTCCCGTTGCCCTCGGACATAAATAAACGTGAATCGCGTGACGTAACTACTCCTCTTTCTTGTAACCAGCACGTTGATGTTATGCTGATTGTATCACTGTCCTTCTTTAAACCAGTTCTACATATATGAAGTGCAACAAAGATGGACTACTAGCACTGTACTTGACGACTTCATCTCATCATGATGGCACATTTATATGGGACGAACAACTGGTTTTTTACTAGCGCGAATCAATCATTGATTCCGCACAGATATTGTTGATGACAAATGAGCTAGTTTATTCTACAAACGTTCGCGTGGATGTTTACAAGATTAATACACCAAACAGTTTCTGATAACGTTTCATCTGTGTACACGTTGCCACTACTACCAGTCAAATCAGAACTTATTATGATATTGCTTTATAACAAGATTTACTAATGTTGTTGGTCTGTTTCAATTGAAGTAAACTAACTTCAAAGCAAATAGATTTGAATACCCTGTGTTTTGAGAAGAATACGACACTAAATTTGTACTCAGTTCTGAAGAAAATGTATTGTCCATTAATTAAAATCACAGCCGATTCGACGAATGTTTATATTGCATTTGTTGTAGAGAAAATTATAAATAGAGATTATTGTTGCCACAAATTGAATTGATATTTTTATTTATACACGAATCACCACGGGCAAAATATTCACTCTGATGAAGACGTGTACGTGAAGATCGCGAGTTGACATCGACGTGCGCGCGAATGCACTGGTGCTACCGTGATGCTGGCCGAATGTTTTCTACGCTGGACCACGGTTGGGGACGCCCCGCGTCCCGATGCCAACGTCGCTACCCCCTCCGCCCACGAACTTGCTTCGTAATCCTTCGCACTTGTGTTCAAGCGCCGAGCGTGGAGCAGTGTGCTCATGCGTCACGCTCATCATCCCCCGACGTCGCTATTACCCGCATAAGTCTAAACCGACGCCGAACGTCGTCTTCCCCGCAAATACCGAGCGATCACACGCCGCCGAATCCCCCTAGAATCGCTCACAACAACAATGGTATTACGCGAATATCGAAGGCGTTTGTGTTTATTCCCAGAACGCATCAAACACCCCATATATCCTACACCGATGCATTTCTACCTTCGATAGATATTTATTTCGACTACTTTTACGTTTAGTTTTTACCCTCTTCCAATTTTAAGTGCATTCGATATTGTTTAGGGTTATAAGTGTTCCTTGTATTGCTTGTAACGACCAGTTAACTACCATCATGCATACATTATTCATAACTCTTGTACCAAGAAAATACTACATCAAATTTATATTTACTACATGAACTCTTTTCATAATATTTCAATTAATTAAATATAAAATATTTTACCATTATGGTAATAGACATAATTATGTCAAAGTAAAGCTGCAGAAAAATATAATTGCAATAATCTATACGATTTTTATAGGATTACTGTCAGGTGATAAATTGTCTCCAGGCCTTGAATTAAAACGAGTTAATCCCATAAATGGATCGATAATTATTTCAATAAATAAATAAATATTTTTTCCTTATACTATTAAACAGCAATTTATCGAAATAAAAAAATATTCCCACAAATTATATTAATTAGTAACAGTGGCGCTAAATAGCAATCAACATAATTTGAACACCAGATGTACTGCTGTCATATCTCAAATTTCATAAGTGCCGAAACAGGTTCGTACGCGTAGAATTCATTACACTAATGTTAATTGAAGCTAGTAAACAAGTTAAAATGACGCTGTAAATTTTATTGTTAAACATTTCCCAGTCAAAACATTTATGGCATGTGATTCGCATAAATATTTTAATATCAAAACTTCAATAATCGTTAAGTTAACACCAACACATAGTGTAATGTATAAGCACATGGTTACGGCAGCAAGCGCGGAATGATATAGAGGCATTAAGAACGTAAAACTGTCAACACGGTTCGTAAAGCTATCATAGCCGGAACCACTGCAGAACTGAGAAAGAAACTACTTGTGAATGCAACTATCTATAATTCAGCAAACCATTTTACAAATTAATCACATTTTTTAATTTCACTTTTAACCCTTTTTTTGAATAAACTATTATTTTATTGAATCAAATTTAATATTATAAATAAATTAAAACTTCTAAATATATGTATTATTTGTCAAACATTATATTTATGATATTTTTTGACAAACTGTAGAAACATAAGGCGTCGTGGCCTTCAGACACGATGCCGATGTTCGCTGGAGTGACACATGGACGCCTAAATCTAGGAGAATTGACGGTGAGTGTCAGAAATTACAACGTAAGATGGTGAACTAACAATGAAATATGGTGTTTTTCTTGGAACTCACACAGAATCTTATTTTTCTCTACTAGAAATATTTTTACGGATGTTATATGATTTGTTGTAGCTTCTTAGAAAATATAGTGAATTTTCGGATAACATTTATTTATATAATAACGAAATTTCTAAGTTTCCCTCAACATTAAAGAGCATATGGTATAATTCTTAGATATATTATTTTAACAAATTTAGTTTTGATACTTATAACTAGAAATACTCTTAGTTTTCATTTTACTTTTTATAAAAATATATAATAACGATAGAAAGTGTAGATATTCTGAATTATTGAAGAGAAACTAATATATTTTAAGGATGTAAGAAATAGGGGATGATAATTTAAATTGAAAATTTCGGTACAGTTTGAATATTTTGAAGGAATTTCTATTTAATTCAAGTGCATGTATCATTTTCAATCCATGTAGCAAACGCCGTTGATCGGCGATTGGATGTAGAACCCATTCGCGCTTTCAATATCCTTTCGTCAGTTCGGTCTTCATTTAATTCGGCCGCCGTTCAAAGCGCTGGCGTCGCGTACGGATTGCGCTGGTTGTGCCATGTTTAATTCATGATCCGGCCGAGAAGGGACCCTAACCCCTTTTCCGCCGTCACTGATGCTAACTTCAATCTGGTGAAGTCGCGTTGCAACCGTGACATGAATCTAAATCGCGATCCGTATGTCTCTTTCGGTTAAGACGTGCGGTAGTTTTCGTTTCAGTTGAGTCAGGTTTTTTGGCGTTATTATGTTTGCTTGGCTTTGTTGTTTACAAATGTTTTGATGCTCAATTGTTTCATACCTCTCTGGGATAACATGTTTTGTTTCTACCGTGTTTTTACAAAATGTTTTACATAAATTAAATATATCAGATTTCTTTTTTGTTGGATTATATTTTGAAATAACTCGCGGCATATTTCTAAAATATAATTGTATGTTGTAGATTAAAATAGAATACATTAATAACTTTCCGAGTGTATAAACAAAATATGTTGCCCAGGTATTTTGATTTATATTTATTTAAAGAGAGAGTTATTATGTTTCCTAATTTCAAGTTAGTTGTAAGCGCAAAAATGAAAACTTGCTAATGTACTTCTATAAATAAGAAGCAACTACAACCGGTCTTCATATATCATATGTAAAGTAGTTTATATGAGTTGTAATATGACAGATTATTTAAAAATATACTCAGGTACATCTTGAATTCGTGAGAACGATCATATCTGATTAAGTATCTTAATTAGGAGTGTAATTACTATGTGACTTGTAACTGGAATTGACTTGAAAGTCAACTAATTATTTCTTATACAAGATGTTCTAATAAAAAACTGCAACTAATTTTATATTTTAATTCATAACTGGTTATTGCAATCTAGATTGCAAAAGAAAAATGATATATTGTATTAAATTAAATCCGGTGTTATGTCAATTTATATATCTTGAAATTATCAACTTGAAAATGGTAAGCGTCTGAGTGTAGTGGTAAAACAGAGACATTACCGTTAAACAAGAGTCAATTATAAAACACTTTAGTTGTTACTGCTGTTGGAATTGCTACCGCTAATTCAGGACCGTATTCGAAATATTCTCTCTAGCTTTATTTTATTTTTGCAAACATACTTATTTATATACCTAAATATAAAAATATTTCTTCTTCATTTATCAATTTTTCTTCTTCAACGAATTATTTAGTTATATTTTGTAATTTAACTATTCTTGTAAGAACTGTTTAGTTATATATTAGAGATGAGTAGGAATTTATTGAGTTGAAAGATGAAAGGAAGAATAAACAATAACGTGTGTGAAATGTTGATGCCGTCTCTGGATAATGGAGCAATTGAGAACGGCCCACACGTGACAGGACGAGGCGCGGCAAAATGCTGCCGATTTCAAACAATATAAATAACCCAACGAACAATATCACGGGTGGCTTATCTCGGAGTAGTTATCTGCCGCAGATCAATTACATGGCCGGTAGTTTCTTTATTTCAGCAACTGATGGACGAGGTTGCAATCCTCAAGTTTGCTGGATGCCTCAGTTGCCTCAGTTCCCAGGTGCATCGAATCTCTATTTAATTTTCTCTCTTATTTACTACTGCACCAATAAATTACGCAATTATTCAACGCTTATATTAAATTAATCCTAAATATTTAGATTGCGTTTTTGAAATTTAATGTTATTCAAGCTCATTAATATCACTGTTAATTTTATCTTGAAACAGTTTTTCGTTATCCGTTTACATTATTCATCAAGAGTTGGTCGTGAAAAAATTCTACACATTAATTTGTGACATATTGATAGGAGTTTTTAATGGCAGTAATGTTTATGGTTAATGAAACACATTTTCGTAACAGTTGTACGAACATTTCGTGCGTGTAATTAAATTCAAAGGAACGGTTATTGATAAATAATGTTTCGTATTTCTCGACTTCCGTTAATTGGTTATTGACAGGATATTAGTTCTACATACGCATGGGCTTGGCTCTAGCCAACTGTATCAATTTCTTATCAACATTTTAACTAAAAACAAATAGCTTATTTGTTACAAATAAAAACTCAATTAATTAAATCCGGATATTTTTGAGAATTATTTTATGAAATAAAACTGTTCATTGCAAAAATTATAAGAACAGTTTAAAATAAGTTGAATCAAGATTGAAACGATCGTGGAGACGGAAAGGAGAACGGAGCAGCGAACGACATTGATTTATGGTTTATGTCACCTCTGCATGCCGCATGTAAGCTACAGATACAGATTGTACAGCTAACAGCGGAGATGGAATTTCCTTCCGGCGTATCGGACCAACGGCTACCAGCCAAAAGCTTTGACATCACCATCGAGGACAGATCTGCATTCCAATATCAAAGAATTTCATTTTCATTCAAAGTTTTTACATCTTTCAATCCTTTAGAAAATGCTGATTTATATCTAGTTGCGTTGAAATTGAAATAACTAGGTATGTAGGTACTTCAAAATCGATTAATATTAATAGTTTAATAATATATTCTATAAAGCTGTTTTTTAAGTTAAAAAATGTTCTGCTTGAGTTTTGTTAGTATAAAGTTCTGAGAACAGACGGTTAGTGTGTAGTATGTTTTGATGGAGAACTATTCGGATCGAATGTATAAAGAAACTCTTGGTATAGTTTGGGTGTTCGAGGATGAAAGCGAACACCAACTGACGTGCGGTTCGCCGTACATATCGGTTCAGAGGTATCGCGCGCATTTTCCTTTCCGAACGATTCCCAAGCCTAGGCAGGCAGCAACTCGTACTCGGTTCTGCAACCGTATGCCTCATCCCAACCCGCACGGCCACGTCACTTCACTACAGTTAATCTGAAAGAGATGAATTAATCCGAGAGCTTCGTGTCAGCCCGCGCAGCTACGCTATAATTTATCGTTGCGCGACGCGGAGGAAAGCGAACGAAATTTTGGCAGCGTTTTATCTAAATTTGAAATCTCGGCGTAAGCGCTAAAAACATCCGAAAGCGTAATTAGGCGGATTGCGTTTCTCGTATTGTAATTAAAAACTTTAGTTTTCGTTCGCGCTGCTGACTGAAACTTTTAAGTTTTACACACTAAATGGAAATGCAATATGGAAATACCAACTCTCTTTTTACGATATTTGATTTATTATTAACACACACACACACACAATACCAATAATCACATTGCATGCATGCATAAGTTAATTCGTGAATCAGTTAAATTTATTTTAAATATGAAAGTGTAAAGTAATGAACTTTTCTGGTATATAATATAATTCCAAAGGTTGCTTGTCTGCCACAATTCGTGCGTCGCACGTGTATTTCTACTTTTCGTTTCCCACGAGATGTTTTGCGATGCGCTACGACGCGCCAAACAACGAAGATACAATGCAAGAATGACTCTATGCTACATTTATTCCATAGACATTACAAACTTTATTAATTTAAAATTATCATACTTTGTAACAAATACATATTTTTTTAAATAAAAAATTTTGTTTTTTTTAAGCAAATTAAATAAATTGAAATCCTAACAATAAATAAATATTGCTCCTTGATCGATTATTTTATAGATACAAATATAAACTAATAAGAAAAATGCAAAATAAAGTATCTATGGTGGGTTAGCAGTGCACTGAAGTAAGCTTTATAGACAACGGCGATCGTGGTGTGCGCACACCGCTAATGTTCGCGTTGAACGCTCGTCGCCGCGTGCACGTTGGATATAATTTACTGCGTTTCTGACAGGACTATATTGTCACGGCAACAATTTCATGATGCGCTCTCTCAGAGCTACTTGTTTTTACACACGGAAACAACAAAATTTTAACACACGACGTTAGCATGATTCATTACAAACTTGTTTTAACAAACAACTAGACGAACAAACAAAACATATTAAAGAAACGCTTTGCGGACAGAACAACCCGCAACGAAATGAACCAGTCACGAATACGACAATTGAATTTCCTTTTTGAGTTAATTTTCAATTAAAGTTTTCTCTAATTTCCTCAAATTTATCTTCAATAGTTTAACAAACTCATTTTAGTATAGTTTTATCTTAATTTTAAAGAAAAATAGGAAATAAGATGAAAGATGGATTATTTTTTTTTTGTGATGGGAAATTTTGAAGGTAATTTAAGGAGCTGGGTGATCAGAAAATGATCTAATCCAGCAAAACAGAGTTAAATGAAATAGTGTTGGAATGGAGTTTCAGGGAAACGTGTCGAGCGACAACGCAGTGGAACGAAACGAAGCTAGAAGAAAAGAAACGACGAAAGTGTAAAAAGAAAGAAAACGAAACGTAACAACGTCGAGCAAAAGCGTTTTCCATTCGCGCAGACCCGTATCTCTGCAATTCCAGGCCAGCTGTCTTTTTCACATCACATCCCAGTATCGTCCCTCACCTCGCACCATTCTGCCAACGTCTAAGGTCGGGATCTTCTTTTTTCCGTCAGTGGCGCGCAAACATCCCGTCATTTTATCTTTGTCTTGCACGTGGTGTTCACCTCACACCATCTCTGTCATAGTCGGGGTGTGGGAGTCCGTCTCCGACGCCATATATAACCCAGCCAACGCGTCATGCTACTCCCGGCTGTCTATCTACTGGCACAGCGGCCTTACTGTTAACCGGCCTGCTACTAAATCAATACTCAGCCATCGCCGCCGAGTTCTACAGCCCCTTCTGTCTCTTCACTACCCTCGACTATCATGCCTTGAGGCTATATCCCACCGCCCCCGGCAATGGAAAGTTGTGTCTTACCAACATAAGATTCATCTTTCTCAATTCTGTCCATAGGAGATTGAAAATTCACATGATGTCTATTGAACTGTGAATCCTTTTCTTTAATTTTTTAGTTTTATCCGATTATTTCTACTAAATTTACAATTTATCTTACAAAGTGTTTCCAGTAACCCATAATATTAATTAAATAAGAAAGTAGCACATAAAAAAATTTATCTACATCAGCATTTATACAAACACGATATAACAATTTCCTTACAAGTCTGTAGGGATCCGTTATTATCCCTTAGCCTTTGTAGGTTGCCGTGGTTTACTAAAATAAAAGTTTTAGATATGCATCAGAAGTTCTATAAAAATATCATTAAATTAAAAAGCCCATCCCGGGACTCGTTAGCAGATTAAAAGAGGGAAACCTCTGCATAACAATATGTTTACAACACTTCACTGAATTCTATCCCTCAGAAAATTTATAGATTCATATTTCTTGTTAATAAACATTCTAATGCATGTTGACATTTTCCAAGAATAAAACTATAAAAACATGAATTTATTTTACAGTTTAAAAAAGAACATAAACTTTTTTTTGTGCTTTAAAAGTATGTACATTATGTTTTAGTATTGTTTTTTGAGCACAGCTCAAAAGATCTTTTGGTGACCCCTATTTCTCAAATTTATTACAAGGAAGTTACAGCAAGATCACGACTTATTTTTTTGCTGCTTGTTTTATATTTTTAACATTTCTTTTCTCAAAAGGTGTTTTCATAATGCATGAAATTATTATGACCTTAATATTTAAATATAGGCTTTACATTTAATTACTATAATTTAATTTCTATTTTTGTGTAGGAAGTAGTTATTTCAAAAGTTACTTTTAAATTTCGAAATATATATGCATGTTTTTATTAATAACTATGTATTTTAAGTAGTAATTAATGATTTGTAATATGGTATTTAAGAAATACATAAATATTTCTCAAACAGATTTAAAGTTTTTATCAATATAACCTAACTTTCCATGATATATACATAAGTCATTAAAATGACATTCAACATAAGATTAACTCGTATGAATATATTTCAAAGTTCCGACTACGGAATATCACAACGCGTCACAGAATTTAATTTCACAGGAAAAAAAAATCTGAAAAGAAAAACCGTAAAAAAAAGTAAACATCCATCACAGAATCCGGCAGAGCATTTCATTTGCACATTCATCGTTCACATTACTGAAACTCTGCGAGACTCCAAGTTGCGTTACGTTGAGTCTGGAGCGAAAAGCGTATCGCATACGAGGACACCCCGCTGTGTCCATGATGGAGCAGGGTAAGAGGAGTTGGAAACTTTCACCGGTGCAGAATCAGTTGAGGGATGAGGGGTAAAGCACAACGACATCAGGCAACCTAAGGGATGTGTGACAGCCGAGGGTTTGCCGTTGCTGTTGCTGCTGTAGTTGCAGCGCCGTTAGCTTACACCTACTGTGTTTACATTTTTGATTAAATCACGGAACTTTTGGGATTATCTCTTGGCGTTTATGATCTATTACATTGCTTTTAAGAAATTCAAATTATTTTAAGTAGTTTTCTTATCATTTTCAATATTATTTTAATTTTTAACATCGATTCAATTGTTTTCAAATGTAAAATAATTGAATAATAAATGCCTAAGCATCTAAACTCTTAATTAAGAAAATTTATTGAATAAATATCATTTTATAATGAAAACTTATTAATACGATATGGTAAATATAAGAGACAAATATTTCCAAATTAAGAAATTTAAAATAATCTGATTTTTTAATCCTTTAACCATTCAATAATCAATAGATTATTTT